>ML815579.1:63929-78573 GCA_009831015.1 Picea engelmannii
ATGTAATTTGTTTGATTAGGTGAACTATTTTTGTAAAGTGATTGAACTAGAGTGGAGGGGAGAAGGTAGATCTTGAGGATTAGATCACATACCAAGGATCCCGGTGCGATCTAGTTCACATCATATAGATCTTACCCATCTGAGGAGAGTTGTAAGCGCGCGGTGCAAGACTTGCATAACTACCATAATAAGAGAGTCAAGAGCCAAATCTTTGTGGACGTATCCCAGGAAGGGGTGAACCACGATAATACCTGTGTAATGTGATGAATACATTCATATCTTTGTCATAATTTTAGTAGTTAAACGTTGTGTGCAATGAATGAATGAGTTATTATATTGCTTGGTTAATTACTATTGGGATATCAGTAAAATATGCCATGGAGGTTAAAATATAAAAGAGACTAACAATAGTTTGTAACACAAGTTAGAGTAAATGGATCAGAATACAAATTCTATATCTCTCGCTCAATCCTAGGCTGTAAACATCTGAGTCTTACAGGAACCCATTTAAAGCTATCTCAGGTGAGACTACGCAGTGCATTCTGTGTACTGTGGTGCCTTTTGGTTTACCAGAAGGGCCGATAGTTTTAGGCTTGTTGGTACCCTGAAGAATATGAACCCTGGGTCAACAACGTAGGTAGTAGGAAAGATCCATTCAATTAGGCCAACAATACTTATTCATGATTACACACACTTTTGGCACATGACTAGAGAGAGATATGTATGAGGATGTAAGCACAATGTACATATGCATTCTGGATATAGTGACAGGTTACAGATCTATGTGAAAGAAGTTACAAAGGGTCAGAAGTTTTAAAGAGAAAGAAAACCCTAGTTTTCAGAAGGCATACACATGCTGCATAACAGTTTGGTCACGTACATACACGGACTGCATAAAATATAGGGCACATACATACACATGCTGCAACACTACATGTCACATACCTGTTGTATTTTTTTTGATACATGTTCAATTCAGGTACAGATTGATTATAGGGCAGTTGTACAGGTTGGATGCAGGTCATTGGTATAGGTTGATACAATTGTATAGTGATATATCTCACAACAATAGTGTGACAATGGTTCCATCATTCTACTTATACATCAGGGCGGTTGGACAGAGCAAGGACATGTGGTTGTAGCCACCTTCTGGTTGTAGCCAAAGAACTTAGGGGGTTGTAGACTCCTTCTGGTTGTAGCCAGAGAATTGGGGAGTTGGATCTTCCCTCAGGTTGTAGCCTGAGAAACTAGCGAGTTGGAGCCTCCTTCTAGTTTCATCTAGAAAACAAAGGAATTTGGTGCTTCCAATGAAAGTAATTCTTCAATACATATAAGAAAAAACATTTTGTGGTTTTCTCCTGCTTTGGGTTTCCATGTAAAACAATGGTGTACTGGGTATGTGTATGATTGTTGATTTGTTCATTACTTATTTACTCTACAGTTATTGGATGATAATGCTACATTTATATAACACTTGGACTATATGGTTAAAAAGGATTAGATTTCTCTATTACTGATTCACCCCCCCTTTCAGTAATCCAACACTGGGTCGAGTCAGTGTTAGGTTTTTTAAATCGCCAGAAGTTTTGGATCGTTCAAAATTCCAGCTTCAACCCCCACACTATATCCATTCATCGCATGACTATGCGAGCTCCATTACTAGCCTAGACAACATGCAAAAAAAAAACTCGTATACCGAGTCTGCCAAATACATTCGAGTCATTCCAACTCCAAAGCACAACCCTGTGAAGTTCAAGTAGTTCAGCAAGATCTTGAAGAAAAAAATGCCCACATATCTAACAGGATCATGGCCACATGATCTTTTTAGATTTGAGTTCCCTAGCTCACGGAGAGGAGTCAAACTGCAGGAAAAGAGAAATAATGGTTTAAAGAAAACAACTAACACAAACACTCAGTTCTGAGGTGACTGCACAAAGCCCAAGATCACCTCAATCGATCACATAGCATATTTTTATGAACATAATATATAATAATAAGTATAAATACATCATAAATAGTTAATGAATATTAATGAAGAGACACCTTCCCAGTGAAAGGTCACATCTCTTCATGAAAGGGAACCCCTGCATGGGTATATTGTTAGCCTATGGCTTACCTTTAACAATCACTAAGTCTAAATTGTCACCTATATTTGTATTATTCAGTTAGGATATTAGTAATATATCCTCAAGTGATGACTAATGATTTAGTTAAGATTTCCTAGCCTAGTCATCATGCATGATTTTAGGATCTAGAGAAAATCTCTCTATGAGGTGGCATCACCCATTGTACCATAAATATGTAACATTGGAGTGAATACAAGGAGCGTTGGCTAGTGAGCCTTTTCCACCATCTTGTTGTTCTTATGCATATTTTATCAATTGGTATCAGAGCGATGGTGAAAAGATGATGAAAGTATCAAATATCTTGTGATCTTAAAGGCCTTGTAGCACCATGGAAGTGTTATAATATAGAATATGGTGTGCTCATTTTACCATTGATGATACCCTCGTCACCCAACCATAGGCCGAAGCCACCCTCTGAGCACCTTAACCTTGACTGAGAATTCCTCCGGAAGCAAACCCTAGGCTAGATAGCCAAACAAAGGTAGTGTATCTTTCCCCAAAGATAACGCATCACAGAAATCTGATCATATAGTCCAAACCCTAGCCAAGAGATATTCAAGCCAATACTGAAAACATGCTACTGCTGCAGCTGCACCTGCAGCTCTCCTCCACACGTGCGCACCAAACTGGGAACTGTAGTGCACACCAAACTAGGTACTGCAGTTCTGAGATGTGTCAAAATGAGAACTGGTGCCCTGTATTTATACTGGTTCTGCCAGATTTGCTGGGGCCAAATTCTCCCTCTGGATATGTGTCTGTTCAATATATTATTATTATTTTTGGCCTACTTCTTCTCTTGGAGGCTAATAACCTAATATACATTATCTTCTTGAGCTGACAAGACTTCTAGGGTTATTAGCCAACTTATTAGGGTTTCTCTTTCTTCCTGGAGTCTTCTATTCTCATCAGGTTCACACGTGGAGGTAAATACCTCCCACAGATACCATAATATCAACACTCCCTCCTAGCTAGGGAGGTATTACAGGTAATGGTGTTGAGCACAAAAACATACCATTTACCTGGTAGCATCAATATAGTCATCTAGACTATCTCATGACTAGATCATGAGCATCACCATCACCATCAGCTACATCATCTCTCGAAACCATAATTCATCTGAGTAATTAGACATGATGCTGGATAAGTCACTCTCACCATAGAGTGATACAAGAAGAGTAAATGCTCTGCACTGTTTTCCGTCTGGAAAATCTCTGTTCATCATGTGTCTGGATGATGATTATCTCCAATAAACTACTGATAATATTCAAGGCAATTAGAACAAGGATAGAACACAACTGTGTCTCATAGTAGTACATAACTACAATCCAGTGGTACACTACCACACCAAGTAACACAAAGTACTTGATCAGGTTGCGAACAATGGAACATATCCACCACAATAGTCTTCATCTACTACCATACAGTCTTCATAACAAACATCTGATAGCAACCTGCATAGAAACAATGTTATGATATAAAATGAATTATCTGGGCCAATCTTTCACTCACATTTGTGAGCTCTGAATGAATATCTGCCTCAAAATAGTGGAACATATCCACCATAGTAGTATATCTCTACTGTCTGGAGACATGTAGTCCCCATAAAAATCATCTGATGCCATCCTGCACAAAAAATATTGTTAAAAATAAACTAAATCATCTAGGCCAATCTTTCACTCACGTTTGTGAGATTTGAAAGAATATCTGCCCTCATCGGCAATGGGCTATCTGCCCTATTCTTCTCAAACAGGGAAGAAGGATTGTTTCTGATTTATGAGCATGGACCATTCCTCACCCTGGGCCATTCTTCCTACACTAATCAAAGTGCACCCTGGATAGAATGTATAAACCCTAAGGAATGTCTGAGTCTGGACCATTCCTCACCCTGGGCCATTCCTCCTACACTAATCAAAGTGTTCCTTGGAGAGAATGTATAAACCCTAAGGAATGTATGTCCTGGACCATTCCCCACCCTAGGAAATTCCTCCTACACTAATCAAAGTGCACCCTGGAGAGAATGTATAACCCTAAGGAATGTCTATCCCTGATTGCTAAGCCTGGACCATTCCCCACCCTGGGCCATTCCTCCTACTCTAATCAAAGTGCACCCTAGAGAGAATGTATAAACCCTAAGGAATGACTATCCAAACCATTTCCTCCATTAACCACAAGAGGAAAATACTGTCTTGCATCAACCTCCAAAATAGACCATTCCTCATGTTAACCACAATGAGAAATCGATGTCCGGTGAGGCGGGCCAGTCTTCTTGAGTAACCCTCACGAAGAGAGACTTCACTAGACCACTCCCCATGTTAACCACAATGGGAAGTCACTGTCTATGATACATCAACAATCAGACTACCTCCCATGTTAACCACAATGGGAAGTCACTGTCCGTTAGAAATCTCAATCCACTTTCCGAACAGGAAAGCATCTATCCAAGATGGACTATTTTTTAGATTTAAATATGAATGTCTTCAATAATGTTTTCAGTGCTCCCTCCTAACTTGGAGAGTCATTTCTTCCTTTTTCAATAAGAAGGAAGTTGTTTCCATGAGCTCTAGCTTGAGTACGCAAACTCTTTCATCTTGGATAGCTTTACCAAAATGTCTGCTTATCTGCTCATCTGTGGAGATATGTATTGGAGAATCATTTTCTCCTTTCTGGACTTCATCATGGATAATGCAATGCTTGATTTAAAATGTACTTTAGTTTGGAACACTATGAAGGCTTCATGTAGATCTGAATGATAGAGTATATCATTGTTGGAAAGCCGGAACATATCCATGTGGCACTTCTTCTGTCATCGTGAGATCTGATCTACTGATATGTTATAGGAAATCTTCACCACGCTTCTGTTGTGCACTGGAGGTTCTCCATCAAGTTATATTCTTCTATCTGTGTACATGAGTCTCTTTATGGTATGCCTCAAAGTATTGAGATTGCTCTTCATACGCTCTTTCTTCAGTTTCTCTGGAGAACATTCTTTGCATTCATTTTGTTGCGCCTATTTCATCACCTTGGTGAGCAAATAAGAGGTGCTTGCAAGCTTAGTTGGGTCTGCTGAGTAGGATAGCTATAGAGAAAAGAGTTAGAGAAAGAAAAACAAAAACTATAATTAAGAATTAAACTAATAGATGCAATAAAAAATAAAATCATGAGCATAGGGACATAGATATAAAAGAACAAAAAGACCCATGTCACCAATGTTTGAGGCTGATCTATTGATGAAAACAAAGCACCAAGAAGAAAGGGGACTATGAGTCCCTTCTTCCTCCAAGGGAAGGCTCTTGGACCCTCACTAGTTAGCTCTTCTTACAACAAAGAAAATGGAAAATGGTGATGAAAGAACTCTTTACAAATCCACTCAATGGTGAGATGGATTGTCCAATGTAATGGTGCCAAAGTGCTCTTGTCAAGGATGGAGTCCTTAAAACAATATAGGAAGCATAACATTACTTTGAATTCCTTGAGAAAATGAGGTGCATTCATGGATTTTTATAGCATTGCATTGGGTTATTGTTTAACTTCTTTGTAGTGTGAAAAGAGGCCATTTAGGGCATTATTAGGTCTTTGACCAGCCCACCAGTCAGATCCAGCCCAGATTTGAGGGTCAAATCGGGTTGGGAGCTAAACCATAAGTGGTTGGGAGGCCGACCACTTCCATAAATGCACCGTTTAGCAGGTGCACAACTTTTTGCGCTAACAATCGTGCATCGTGCACCTGTGCGTGATTTCTACGTTCCTGTTCTGTGCATGTGCGCACGTGCCCAATGTCTGCAAAGTGCTCTTCAATTTTTCACTACTTTGTATAGTTTTTTGACCTTTTTGAATGCTGTGGTATTAATTCAGGTCCATGAATGACTTCATCATTGTTTGACGATGTTGAGTTCTTGTAACCATGTGTGGACAAAATTTTAGTGATAACAGATGCCCCCTGATGGATGATGTTAGGAGAATACGTATAGCCGAAATCCATCAATGTTTCTTCTACTAAGAATGTTTTTGTAAGAGAGAGTAATAGTGTGATTTTCCAGAGTGATCCGTTGGAGGGAAAAAAGGAACTGGTAGGACCCGACCTTCCATGAGGTGTGTAAAATATAAAACTGTGTACAAACGAGGTGGGCATGCCCCATGCTCGTGTCATGTAACTCTGATAAAGATGACTGAAGTGTTGGTGTAGACAACTGAAGTGCCCTCGGGGGCGGTTGTGATAAAGGCAAAAGACAATTCTATAAATGAACATACTCTGAACAGTAGGCAGTGATTGCGGTAATAAGTAGCAATAGTCGCAAAGTAAGACCCACTGTAACATGAGAAAGTGTTGGCACTGAATGTTATGGGGGTCAACAACAGCAGGGAGCAATGGTGTTTCACCCTGTGCCGTCTGAGATATCTCATTGAATGGATAATGAGAATCAAGATACTGTCACCCTTCTGGAAAATTGTGCTGATGTCGACAAAAGGGGAACGCGACTCCCAGAAGAAAAGGGCTTTGTGAAAGCTACTGAGGTGAGGAAGTGGCAGAGGTACATGGACGAAGTCAAGAAGTGGGAGGACTCAAGACTGCCCTTGGTTGGAGGATGTATGAGATAAAAAGTGGTTGCAACCGTGTAACGAGGTCGAGTGTTAGGGGGACGACAAGACCGGTGATAAGTTGTGCTAGAGGCGGGACAAGGTGAACAAATTCAGAGGGTAGAGGTAAGTGACCTGTGGGGTACTCTGAAGATATGGACGATGCCGACAAGGGTAGATGATAAGTAATGCTCCAACCAAGGGTGACATGGGTTGCGTTTGGCCAAAAGGAGGGAAGCAGGTCACTAAAGGTGATGACAAAAAAGATAATGTAATGACTGGAAATAAAGGTGTTTGTACAATAAATAACGAATAATTGGGGAGAAATGTACAAATACAGAAATGGGTGCCCCAGTGTGATATGGGTGGCCCACGTAGGGCATAATTTTCTTGGAAAACTGATGAAGGGTAGGGGCCCCATTGGTGAGTTTCTGTATGAGGTAGGTGAAATGAAGGTAGGTTCGTAGATGGGCAAACTGATTGTGGAGGAAATGGAGGGTTCATGATACTGCAGAGGTGCAGGTAAAAAATAGAACCGAGAAGGGACAATTTGGGAGTCCGTGTGGGAAAGCTAGCAAAATGAGGAGAAGGAGTATGTGGTTGATTCGTGACATGATGAAAGACTATCATGACTCCCATCCCTAAAGGGTAATGAAAAACAACATGAGTGTCAAAAGTGTCAAAAGGTGCTATGAATGGGACAACTCATGTGGGTAAGAATGCTACCGGGTAATAGTACCGAAGATGAAAAATGGAGGTGTGGGTACTGCAGAGCCGGGAATGGGGATCCTAGAGGTAAACATCAGAGGGTGTGACTGGAAATGAAAGTGCAATACAACGGGAAAGACTACATGCCAGTGATGAGTATATACCTGAAGGGGTTGTGCCGATGTATGATGAGAAAGTACCTGCACACATGAAAACCAAATATCCAAAGTGAACAATATCTGAAGAGAATCGAAGATATGAGCATGTATTTGATAAGTGTGACTATGCACATGCGTACTTGACCATGGTATGAAAAAAAGGCGCCCCGGGGGCTCAGGAGGAAAAGTGACCTAGGGACTGCTGTGATGTAGGTGATGGGATGTTGATCCCGTGGCTGAAGACGGATTGAAAAATGGACACCGTGGGCGCCCGGAATGGTGAGTGGAAGTTTGGAAAAAGGCCTATATATAGCTGTAGGGCCCACATTGCCACCTCATTTGTACCTGCTGCAATAGTGACTGGACGAGCAGTTTTCAGAGGAGATTTGGAGATTCGGGGAGGGCGAGGCATCTGATTGGTGATTAGCGAGCTTCGGATTAGTGGTCTGATCCTCCTGCATAGAAATAGGATTTCATTTTTTGGGCAGGGGCTGTACGGGGGGCCGTACAAAGACATTTAGGGGATATGGGCCCCACATGCGCGGGCGATCCGATGATAGGTGCACATATGTGCACGCCTATCCACCGGATATACATGCATGGGTGCGCGGTAGAGAGAATTTAAGGCACGCTCGAATGGCGAGCCTGTGAGTTGAACATGTGCGCTCAAGTGCACGTCTATGGGTTGAACAGGCGCGCACTTCGGTGCATCTGTATCGTGAAAAAGTGCGCGTGGGAGCGCGCCTGTGAAAAAAATAGGTACGCACTGATGCACACCTGTGTAGTGAACAGGCGCACATGTGTGCACACCTGTGTAATGAACAGACGCGCATGTGTGCGCGCCTGTGGGTAACAAAACTGCGCCTAGGAGGCAAGGTTGAGGTGTATAAAAACAAATCTTTTTGATGTTGTTGGTGGTTGCTTGAGCTGATATAGGACTCTGTGTTGTCTGCAGGTGGACGGTGGTGATGATGCTAGTGGGGTGGCGAGAGCGAGACTGGTCTCAGCTGTGAGACGCCGTGGCCATTGAGGAGCCCGGTGTGCGTGCGACTTTGGCAACCTGTGGGTTGCTAAAGTTCTTTGAGTGCCCATTGATACAGGCACATGAGTATCTGCTACAGTTCCTGATCCAGATGTGGAGTCCGGAGCTGCACTGCTTCCTCGTGAGGGGAGAGAAGATCCCCTTCATTGCGGTGGAGGATGTATATTTCTTGACTGGGCTCCCATTCCGGGGAACGCCCCTACCGACAGAGCCGGTGCTGCCTAGGGATACATTGCTCGCCACTATTGGCCGGAGATATTGTTTAGGTCAAAACTTTATGTCCGGGACGATGGTGAGCATATCGTCGATAGATTCCCTGGCACATCGCTGTATAGCAGTGATGATTGTACGAGTATACGGGTCACTGGCGACCCAACGGATCAGTGGTGGCCAGCTTTTGGTGCTGGAGAGAGTGTTGGCCGATGAGTGTTTCACTTGGGGGCTAACGCTACATGCGAGGATGGTGGCATAGTTGGACCACTGTCGGTCTACTGATACCGAGGAGTTTTATTTTGGGTCCATTCTAGTGGCCTGGTTTCTAGAGAGGGTGCTGATGTTACGCCCGAGGATTCTATTGGGCATGCCTAGGGCATGAGAGCCGCGACTGAGGTGGTGGTCGATGGTGTTACTTCGCCACGGTGGTGGAAAAGGTGGCCACTTCTTTTCAGCAAAGGCGACATAGGTATGGCGGCAGATGCCGCAGGTGATTTTGCATTACCCCTATGCCGGGGTGGACTTCCGGGATGATCCAGACATGGTGCTACCTCCAGGAGAGGTTTTTGATCATCGAGGTATGTGGGTTGATCATGTAGATGTGTATGTTGTTTGTTTGTGTTTGTCATATTTTGAGATAGCAGTCCATATGTATTTGATATAGATGCTAATTCTATCTGTTGTTTGTTTGTATGTGCAGATGTGGCACCTCGTGGACACGAGGTGGAGATGCAGAGAGCACCGGCTCGTCGAGATCCAGAGAGACTACCACGAGGGGAGAGACGTCGGCGTGAGGACGCCATGGTGCGGTCAGATGATCTGGAGAGGGCAGCAAGGAGGCGCCGATTTGATGACCCTGGTGCTGGTCCATCACACGCTCCTCCGACGGATGCCGGAGTGGATTTTGAGGATATACGCCATCGGCTGGAGACGGTATTACAGGACGTGCTGGAGGGCCTATGGTCTTTCATTCAGGACGAGATGTTCCTGGAGCAGTGTGTGGGGGTTCTTCCGCCATGGCGGGCCATCGTGCGATGAGAAACAGTGGTTGCGGCGATGATGAGTAGACGACTGCCGCCAGGGCAGGAGGGGCCTGTAGGGGGTGGGCCACCACCTCCTGGGGCAGGAGGTGGTGGGCCACCACCACCTGAGGGAGGAGCAGCTGGTGGTGCTCTAGAGGCACCGTGAGTGGTGCTCTTAGGAATTTGATGTAGATATATTTTTTGTATATAGGCTGGTGAGCCCATTTTGTACTGAGGTGCTGTATTGGCCTGCGGATATGTGTATTTTTTGTATGTAAACATTCAGATGACATTGTAGACCTATATATATATATACATGAGTATACTTTTTGAGATCTATGTGGTGTTTACATGTTTTTGGTTAATGGTGTTATGATGTCTATTCTATGTATATGCTGTTATAGGATTGTGATATGTTTATGTATGTGTAGAGGTAGCTTGATGTGATATATGCCAATCTAACACAATATTAGCTAGGTTATCTGTGATTTGATTCAATTGTCTTGGAATATGTGTAAATGGAATGGAATCAAAATGTCGAGATAAAATCCTAACCTGCAGGTATTTGAGAAAGAGGCAAGGATCACGGACGCGGTACACATTGTTGAGCTGGAGAACGACTAGTTGAGAGTCGAGGAATATGATAAGGTGACGAATATGATGATGCTGGGCGTCGTCTAGGATGCCAATGACAACAGTGTATTCAGCTTGGTTGTTGGTTGCTGACCCCAAACATATGCCGCTTGAATGGAGCATTTCATGTGAGGGGGTGTAGAGAGACCAAGCAGCCGAAGCGAGATTTTGTGTCCAACGGCTAGCGCCGTCGGCGTAACCGATGTGGTAGGCTGGTGGAGGAAGCATCTGTCAATAGCACAATGGATAGTTTAGATGTGAGGGGAGGATAAAAAAGATTAAAAAATCTAGAAAAGAAATGACCTAAAGTAGGATGACTACGTTTAAGCGTAAAATTTCTTTAAGTATAATCCGTTGACGGGTTCTTTGAGAGAGAGGCCTTTGGGGGAGGCCATGATGTATGTGCCTTTGGTGAGGCAATGTTGGATAATTTATGGGCCATGCCAAAGTGATTCGAATTTTCCATGGCCAAAGGTATCATGGGCGATATCGTAAGCCAGGATGAGTTCACCTTCGCGGAATGATCGAAGGTTGACATGGTGATCAAAGGTAGCTTTGGATCATTTTTTAGCTGCCTCGTTGTTCTGTAAGGAAGATCGACGATCTTCATCTAGAGACTCCAAGTTCAGCAAGTGCTGCTCCATTGGAGCAGTTTCAGGTAATAGCTCAATTGTGGTGCGTAAGGTGGGAATTTCGCACTCGATGGGAAGAGTTGCCTCGACCCCATGGACTAAATGAAATTGTGTGAAACCAGTAGCCGTCTTCATAGACGTTCGGTAAGCCCATAGCGCAAAAAATAACATATGATGCCAATTGGTTTTATGTTTATTAACCGTGCACTGTAACATGGTCTTGAGGACTTTGTTAATTGCCTTGACCTGTCCGTTAGACTGAGGGTAATATGGTGAAGCAAACTCATGAGAGAAGCCTAACCGAGATGAGAGTTCGATGAATATCTCATTCTCGAAGTGTTTCCCATGGTCGGAAATGAGTTGGAGGGGTACTCCAAAGCGGGATATGACGTGGTTAAAGAAAAAACGTGCTGCAATGTCAGTGGTGTTGTTGAAAGTGGGCATAGCTTTGGCCCATTTGGTGAAGTAGTCAATGACGACAACGATGTATTTGTGACCATTGCTGGAGGGGGGATTACAAGTCATGAAGTTGATGCCCCATTTACAAAAAGGGGCGGTAGTAATGACAGGGTGAAGAAGAGTGGGGGGAGCGCGGGCTTTGTTGGCATAGAACTAACATTGCTCACATCGTTTCACGATATGAATGCAATCATGAAACAAGGTAGGCCAAAAGTAACTGGCTCGGATAATATTTTGAGCAGTGGATATACCTGAAAGATGGCCCCCACATGCGCCACTGTGGCAGTCGTTTAAGACTCTATCGGTCTCGTCAATAGTCAGGCATCGACGAAGAATGGTGTCGACACCCCGCCGGTATAGGATGTCTCCGATGAGAAGGTAGCGGGGGGCCTGATGGCGAATACGTCAACGATCATCTCGTGAAAGGTGGTTACCAAACTTTTGAGTTCGGAGGTAGACAAGGAGGTCGCCGTACCAAGGATCATCTGAAGTGATGTAAAAGAGATGTTCGTAGGGAAAGTCAGTGTTGACGGGGGTGCTAGTGGTGTCAGAGGGGAGGGCCGTGACAAGTTCGGTGAGAACGAGGGCCTTCTTACTCTTAGGTGTTGAGAACTCGAGGTAGTACTCCTAAAGGATAACAATCCATTGAGTGAATTTGTCGTTAGCTTGCCGACGGTTGAGCAAGTACTGCATAGGGTTGGAATCTGCGACGACCTTTGTGGTGTGAAGCAGAATGTAATGGTGCAGTTTCTGGACTGCGAGGACAACTGCAAGAGAAAGTTTCTCTTCGTGTTTATACTTCAAGGGTGGCCTTGAAAGGTTTTTACTAACGTAATAAATGACATGTTCATGATTGTCATCTCCAAGCTGGACGAGGATGCCGGCTACTGATACAGCTGATGCTGATACGTAGAGGATATAGTCATGATTGTAGTCAGGTGCACTAATTAAAGGTGCATTTGAAAGTGCTACTTTAAGATCGTCAAATGACTGTTGGGCGTGGTCGTCCCAGTGAAAGGGGATGTTGTGACATAGTAAATGAAGGAAACCGTGTGTGTGTATGGTGTAATCTGGGACAAAGTGCCTAAGAAAGTTAGCTTTGCCCTGTAGACTCTGAAGTTGTCGTAAATTCTGGGGAGGTGGAATTTCGGTGATAGCTTGGACTTTGAGGGGGTACACGGTAATACCACTTTGGGAAACAATAAAACCAAGGAGGTGCCTTGCGGTGACACAGAAAACACACTTGAGAGGATTCAAGCAGATGTTGTACTGATGACACCGTTGAAAGATGATTCGTAAATCATCGAGATGCTGGGTGCGTTTCTTGGATCGAGCTGTGAGGTCGTCTAAGTAGGAAAGGATGATGTTAGCCAGATCGTGAAAGATGTATGTCATCACCCGCTAGAAAGTTGCACCGGCATTCTTTAAGCCGAAAGGCATGACACGATATGCAAAAGTACCCCACGGGGTAGTGAATGCGGTTTTATACTGATCGACTGGGTGGATTTGAATTTGGTTATAGCCAGAGAATCCGTCCATAAAGGAGAGAGCCTCGTGGCTGGCGCAGTCGTCAATAATTTGATCGATGAAAGGCGTTGGAAAGTTGTCTTTGGGACATGCGTTATTGAGATCACGAAAGTCTGTGAAAACGTGGATAGTGCCCTATTTTTTGTCAACGGGTACAGGGTTGGAAACCCATGAGGTATAAGCGATGGGGTAAATAAAACCGACAGTGCATAATTTGTCAATTTTGGCTTTGATAGCGGTGGCTTTGGATGGGTGTAGTAGTCGCTGTTTTTGGCAAACTAGTGTGATGTCAGGCCAGGTGTTGATGCGATTTTCAAAAATAGAGGGATTGAGGCCAGGCATTTCCGTGTATGACCAGGCGAAAATATCTCTATATTCCTGGAAGAGGGCTTTATATGCGGTGATTTCCTGAGGAGTGAAAGCAGCTCCAATGGTGAGTTCTTCGACGATGCCATTTTTAATGGAAATGTCGATTTTGATGGTGGGGAAATGTTGGCCATATTGCCTTCTTCAAAAGTATCAAGGGCAGGAATGATATTTTTGAACCAGTCGATAGGCCCTGATGGGATAAAATCTTTGGTTTCGACCGCGTAAATGGGGTTTTGGTTAGGAGGCATGGGGGCCTCCTGTGGAGATAAGAGTGTGCGATGGTGTAGCACATCCCAGGGAGAGTCTGGGTGGTTTAACTCTTCGAGTATTTCTTCGTCACTTTGGAAGTGACGAGAATTCAAGGGGTCGTGAGGAGTGATCTTAGTGATAGTGTGGTTTCCCCCTAATGAAGAAGCAGGGGGAACAATGCTAGGAGATGGTGAGGGTTCACTCGACATAAACCATATATTGAAGTACTGAGGGGTACTCGTGGTGGTTGGGTGGAGAGTGTCCATAGGGGAGTGAGCAGGAGAATTGGGGGGGTTGCGGGGTAAATCCTCAGATACTCCATCTAAGAACCATGGAGGCGTTGGGAGTGTCTCGAGCTCGAGAGAAATGACATGAAGATCCTCTAGTGACGAGGTAATGTCAATTATCGCCTCTGCGGGTCGGTGAAGCAGGGCCAATTGACGTTGCCTGGATTCAAGGATCATAGGACATTGGTATGTAAAATGAGCTAATGAATCATAGAGAGAGCAAGGGTGTCTCATACATTCATTGACTGAAGTGGTGACATACTGGATGTCAGTGATATTTGTTGAGGAGGACGTAGCAGGACTGGGGTTGTTCTGGAAGTTCTGGCGTACGACGGCTAATGTCTGTCGAAAGCATGGCAGTGCTGGGCAATGATGGGTATAATGGCCATACTCTGAACATATATCACAAGCGTATTTGGTCGTCAACCCTTTACTACTAGAAGGGTGGGTGGTAGTGGTGGGATTAGCAGTAGTGGCGGGTGTTGTGGTAGTTTTATTGAGGGGGATCAAATTCTGTAGTTCAGGTAGTGATGGACAATTGTTGGTTTGGTGGCCCTCTTTCTCACATAGTGTGCAAGGTGGTGGGATGCGTGGAGGAAGTGGAGTGGTGGGCTCCTTCTTATTTCTCCTACCCACAACTGTAG
>ML815579.1:78587-90304 GCA_009831015.1 Picea engelmannii
GGGGGGGAAGAGATGGTCGAGGGACCATCTCTGGTGGGTGTAAATACCAAACTGGGATTGCTAACACCATATTAGGTAGTGTGAGCGTTGCGGCTACCTGAAAATATTCGATACCTAGTGGAGGGTAAAAGAAGGGAATTTGAGTGAGGGGTTGGGGAACTATCTCCCAAATTGGACTATGTCCTTGGGGAGAGGTGGAATCATGGACTGGTGTGGTCGACGAGTGTCCAGGAAGTTCTTGAAGGGGGGGTTTTGCGATGAGTGGGACGTCAAGTATGATAGAAGCCTCTGTAGGAGGAAGGGTATCCTCTGTGTGAGTTCTATTAGATGATATGACACATACTTGATTAGCAGGATGAAGGAGTGGTGGGGCTCCATGGTACATCCCTAACAAGGATGGATCTTTAAAAATCCCAGGACCCATCTCGATGAGTGGATATGCGTCTTGGTTGGTGTGGATGAGAGGAAGAATGTTATCGATGTTGGCAGATGGGTTAGGCTCATAATGTGAGACTTGGTCAATGGTCACGATCTTCCCATTGTGGGGGAACATCATTGTCCAAAAGACGGAAGATGCCACTGCCTTCATAGCGTACATGTAGCTATGACCGAACATGATATTATAATCAAGTGGGGCGTCGATAACTTTGATATCGATGAGAATAGTCTTGCCCCCGAGTTCAACGGGGACATTTTGGAAGAGCCCTTCAGGAGAGGATGGTCGTCCGTCATAAGCTCATAATGTGATGGAAGAGGGTATGAGTTCCTGGGAACCAAGTTTCTGCCATACTGTTTTGGACATGATGCATGTAGATGCACCTTCATTGATGATACACCGATGAACTGTGATGTTTCGTATTTTTACTGGTATTTGAAAAGCGATCAAGGCGGGAAGACGAGGTTCTCCACTGTCCAGATCAAAGGTGATGAGTCGAGTATCTGCTGGGTCAACTGCCCCCAAAGAGGAAAGTAGTAATTTCCGCTGAGTAGGACAAGTCTGAAGGACTTCCAAGACTGACATGGCAGTGGGGGATTGTGCTAATTCGTCTACCAAACTATAGTTATGAGCTGCCCTAGCCTGTGGGTTGTGGACATTCCTGCGCAATGGGATGAGAGGGATGCATAGCGGTGGTTCAGCGGAAGGGTGAGGGATCACCAACGGGGGTCCTGTCAGTGTAGGGTTTTCCTCTGGAGATATGGGAGTAGACTCAGCGGGGGCATGATACTGACGATTAAGCGTTTGCAGAAGGATTTCTTCCTCATTGGTGAGGAGAATTGTACGCTCTGCTGGATTGTTGGGGTTGAGGTATTGTCCCACCTGAGGTGGGGGATGTTGTGTGTCATGTTGGGTGTTTATCACACCTTGATGTGGAATAGGATTTTTCAACACAGAGGGAGGGGGTTGTTGCACGTATTGTTGTGGTGCATGCTGAGGGGCAGGTTGTGCAGGAGAATGGGGAAGACTACCAGAGTCTTTCAACCATTTGAAATCACCGATCTGGGGGAAATGATGAGTGTAATGGCCAAACTCACCACAAAGGGCACAAGGGAAGATGGTTTTAACATTATTTCTCCCTTGGCATTTATTATTATTATTTCTCCCTTGGGGGTTTTGGTTTCCCCTAGTGGGTTGGTGCTGTGGTGGTTGATTCCCACTTTGACCTGGGTTGTTGTTATTCCTGTTCCGTCCTTTCTTCTTGGCATTGTTCGATGGATGGGTTGGGTTGGCTGTATTTAAATGTTCAAAACTTTGGTATTGTTGAACAACATAGGGTTGAACAAAATTCACCTCTGCATGAGGATGTGGGGGAGCCATGGGTTGTGGAGGACTAGGAAATGGGAAGTACGAATTTTGTGGTGGTACCGATCCATAAGGTACATAGGAAGGCGTAGTCCTTTCACTAGTACTATAAGCTAATGTTGAGGGAGTACCACTGTTTGTGGGAATAGGTGGATGTATGGGAGGTGCCGGTGGTGGTCCACTGATGGGTGGAGGTATAGCAATAGGGTATGGCTGTTGATAAGGGGGTGGCGGGTAATAAGAAGTGCCCCCATATGCCGATGGGTATTGAGGTGTTCCATACATCGGTGGTGGTTGGGGTTGTGGACCATGGTGTGTGGTGACACCTATTAGTCCGTATGATGAGTGAGACATCCCAGGTTTGTCTTGGCCAAATGGCACAGGTTTTGGAAGATTAGGAAGTACCGTGTATAAGTATCCAGACTGTGCATAGATGAGGTCATACTGTTGGGCCTTGCTGATGGCTTCCTCTTCGGATTGAGGGAAGGTGGAAGCTACATCCTTACCGAGAAGAGAGACAAGGGATCTAAGAAACCAGTCGAGACACTATTGCTTGGTGGTTTCTGCTTTGCACAAACTATGTCGCCTACGCCACTCGTGAATGTGGTCAGCGATGTGTGTGGCTGAGGTTTGTTTGAAGTTAGACAGTAGTTCTAGACCATTGTCGTGGCAGATGGGTAATTGGAAGAAGGTCAAGAATGCTTTGTCCAATGACTCAAAGGTTGCGTGGGACCCTGATTTTTATTCAACATACCATTTAGCCGATGGGCCAGTGAGTGTGTGTTGAAATAATTGTAGTTTGATGGAATCATCCATAATGCTGTTGGAGGAGCACCATAGGTGAAAATTCATGACATGGTTGGTAGGGTCATCACATGCCTTTCCTTCAAACTTTGGTATGTCTGAAGGGAGTTTGGTTGGCATTGCAGGCCATGTGGGATCATGCAATATAGGATCATTGTTGAGTTTGGTGAGATCCGGTATGTTGAGAGAGGCCAAGTATGGCATCTGTAGTGGGGGGGGAGGATTATCTCCGGCCATAGTGTGTTGTGAACCTGACCCTTGAGGGGGGCTAGGTGGGTTGGTGCTCCCTCCTTGAGAGGAAGTGGGTCCCTCGCTTCCGTGTAAAGGAGAGTGAGTGAACGGGTGACCTTGGGAAGTTGACCCAAGTAATGTAGAACCAAGCAAAGCTGATCCTAAGATAGTAGCACTCACAGGAGTGTGTGAAGGAGGTGCCGATGAGCGGGCATGACCAAATACTCCCCCTAAGATAGGAGGGAGGTTGAGCAAGCATCGTGAATGATGGGGGTTCTGTTGTTCCCCTATGATGTCAGACCAGCTGTGTGAATGTGTGCAAAAAGTGGTGAGAGTAATATAGAAACAAGAGCCTTTGCGCTGAATGTGTACACAATATATATATCCAAATCAAACTGTAATCAGATGTGCATCATACATAAAATGAGAAAGAAGCATATATGTGGGTAAGTGGGTTTTGTCCACGTGGGGGAATCAAAAGAAATCAATTGCTCGTGTCCTAGAAGACGTAACGTCCTTCCTCTCAAATAGCACTAGACCTTCCAATAGTACTCAACAGTGGGGTCTGAAGTCACCGGGAGAGAAGCTAGTGAAGGATGAAATAATTGGTTATAATGAGGGGTAAAGGGGGCATATCCCGAAAGAGCTGGCGATATTTCCCAATAGACACACAAAATCCAATCAAGGTGCAATTGAAACCCACAACTTCCACCTGGGTAGATGTCCTAAAGTTGGTCACTAGGTACCTCGGTCAAAGTGCGACATTTAGATTTTTGGCCTAAGAAATGGGTCACGGGCTGGATCCTGTCCAAGAGGTGGGTGCCTCAAGGGGGGACGCATAGAACAACCGAACCTCGAACTTCAACTCTTCACGGGTATCTCCCTGCCTTATGGTGATTGGAACACTTGACTTGGAGGATTTTCAGTTCCGTATTTGACAACCTCTATGTTTTGACAATGTGAGAACCAGATAACGGGGAGTTATTTGGATGCCTATCCCCAAAATCCTACCTAGACTAAGAAAATTCTTTTGGCACCTCCTGTGGAGGAAAAATTTAGTGAGTTTTTAGAAAGATTTTAGATGTAGTTGTTTTGGGAGGTTGGGGGTGCAAACCAACCTCGTTGATTAAAAATGAGAGTGGATAGTCCCGTCAAGAAAAGATGGGGTATTTTCGGAATCTCTTTGGAGGAAACTTACTTTGACCTCCACGTTTCAAGAAGAAGCTATGCGAGTGATAAGTGACTTTTGTGTGTGAGTGAAAGTGTGCCAATTTTTAGTGAATTAGATGTCACCTTACTGCATGTGGACTTCGCTTGGTCCTTACAAGAGTTTGATTACCTAATTAACTAAGTGCCTTTGGTACAGCCTTGCGTAATTCAAAAGCCCTAGGAAGCTAGCATGTGGACATGTGGGTTCGTTACTATCCTTTAACTCCCTATTGTGATGTAATATAAGAAAAGATTTGAAACTATCCTAGATTGAACATGTGGGCATGTATGGGCCCGTTACAAACCTTTAAACTTCCCTAGTGTTTTGATCTAAGAAAGAAAAAATTCAAACACTATCCTATCTTTGTAGCATGTGGGCATGTATGGGCCCGTTACAATATTAAGATGTGTTTGAAAAATAAAACTAAGAGGGGTCCCAATAAGGGCCGTTGTCCTCTCCTAAAGGTTTTAATGTTCTTAAGGGAGATGAAATCATTTCACAATCTTTTTCTGATTCTCAAGATCGCTTGAAGGCGCGAGAGAAGAGCATACTAAGCGATTGTAATCCAACTTCTAGTCCCAATGTAAGTTAAATGTGATTAAAAATGATTTTTATCTTGTGAGTCAAAACAAGCCATCCATGTGGCAAAAATAA
This sequence comes from Picea engelmannii, assembly GCA_009831015.1. Lineage (NCBI taxonomy): Eukaryota > Viridiplantae > Streptophyta > Pinopsida > Pinales > Pinaceae > Picea > Picea engelmannii. Next base: position 83,288 of record ML815579.1, read on the forward strand.
AATAAGGGAAATTGATTTTATCCACCTAAGTGCCTATGTGTTTTTTGACTAACCCCTTTATATGATGAGGGGACTAAGTGTGGTGCAGCTTTAAGACATGCTTGACATCATTTTTAAGAAGGCAAATGGCCTTCCCCACATCTCAACAACTTTACAATGTGAAATTTTGCACAGATGCGTGGGCCCTAGTGGAGATAGAGGCACACATAGCACATGCACGCGAGCAGAGACAAGTTAAAAAGCACACGTGCGCATAAGAGAACCGTGAATCAAGTGCATGGGCGCACGATGTGCGTTTGTGGGCCCAAAAACCCACACATATGTGGCACAGGGCCAAGAATGAAAAATTTGAATGAATTTATCTCAATTCAACTTGGAATTGGCTGGTTGGCAGGTCAGCTTAGGCCGGTTAGTGCACCTACAAGTTAAACAAACTAAAAGAAGAGAAAAATAAACCCAAATGAGGTAGGAAATTGATACCTTTCCCCAGCGGAGTCACCAATCTGTTGCACCTCTTTCGTCACCTTGGTGAGAAAATAAGAGGTGATTGCAAGCTCAGTTGGGTCTGCTGAGCAGGACAGCTGTAGAGAAAAGAGTTAGAGAAAGAAAAACAAAAACTATAATTAAGAATTAAACTAATAGATGCAATAAAAACTAAAATCATGAGCATAGGGACATAGAGATAAAAAGAACAAAAAGACCTATGTCACCAATGTTTGAGGTTGATCTATTGATGAAAACAAAGCACCAAGAAGAAAGGGGACTATGAGTCCCTTCTTCCTCTAAGGGAAGGCTCTTGGACCCTCACTAGTTAGCTCTTCTTACAACAAAGAAAATGGAAAATGGTGATGAAAGAACTCTTTACAAATCCACTCAATGGTGAGATGGATTGTCCAATGTAATGGTGCCAAAGTGCTCTTGTTAAGGATGGAGTCCTTAAAACAATATACGCAGCATAACATTACTTTGAATTTCTTGAGAAAATGAGGTGCATTCATGGCTTTTTATAGCATTGCATTGGGTTATTGTTTAACTGCTTTGTAGTGTGAAAAGAGGCCATTTAGGGAATTATTAGGTCTTTGACCAGCCCACCAGTCGGATCCAGCCCAGATTTGAGGGTCAAATCGGCTTGGGAGCTGAACCATAAGTGGTTGGGAGGCCGACCACTTCCATAAATGCACCGTTTAGCAGGTGCACGACTTTTTACGCTAATAGTCGCGCATTGTGCGCCTGTGCATGATTTATACGTTCCTGTTCTGCGCATGTGTGCACACGCCCAATGTCTGCAAAGCGCTCTTCAATTTTTCACTACTTTGTATAGTTTTTTGACCTTTTTGAATGCTGTGGTATTAATTCAGGTCCATGAATGACTTCATCACTGTTTGATGATGCTGAGTTCTTGTAACCATGTGCGAATGAAATTTCAATGATAACACATTTGATGTAGAACCCCAACTCATGGATGTTGCGGATGATATAATGAATTATGTAGAGATAAGTTTGGTTTACTTGAACAAGTAATCATCATAGTCTTCTCCCTCCATATGGGAGAATCTCTGGTTCTAGATCTCGCAATGCTTTCATCACGAATTTTAGTTCTTCTACTTGATTGCTTTTAGTGAGTTCATATCAGGCTGGTAATCTTGTGATTCTTGATACAATGACTGGTTGTTCTGGTTCCTCTTTCTTTCTTGGAATCCTCATGTTCTTCTTCATGTTTTTATTTATCTCTTGGGTTCATGGAGGTTCTTATATATTATATGCCCTAGAGATTCCACTTCTTCCTTTCATCATAGGATCACAGATCTAGATGGACAACCAGGAATACTTTAAGGCTTCTCTTCGAAGAATCCTTCTTCTACAGTTGAACTAAACACATATTTTCTTTTATGGCTGCTACCATGGATATATATACTTAATCATCTTCAATGGGTCATAGGATTAGCTCCCTCCTAATCCTTGCTTCATGTAAGAGTGCATATAATCAGCTCCCTCCGTCTAACGGAGTCCATGCTTCCATTTGCATCCTTATTGTCTTCTTCAATATATAATTGGCTCTCTTGTCTAACATAGTCCACGCTTCCGTCTTGTTGTCTTTTATAAAATGTCATAAGTCTTTTTCCAATTTCTTCTCAATTGCTGACTTCTTTTTGTCTTTGCTTATACTGAGTCTCTTCATGATTGATTTGGCTTAATAACTTCCAAATGATTTGTATCTCATATTTTCATGTGTATTATCTAATGATATCCATTTCCATATTGTTTGTTCTTCCATAGGTATAGTTCTTCTTGGAACATATTGTAGATATGCAAGATATGTACAGAGACGATGCAAACAAGATATGTACAAGAAATAAGAAGAGTGTTGTTACCTTTTTAGAAGAAGAAGTCTCTTCCATCCTGTTTAGTCTTCTTTGTAGGTTCCTTTTCTTCGGCAATCGAAGCTTCATGTTTCTCCTTCCTTTTATTTAGCTCGGGACATTGATTCTTGTAGTGACCGTACTTTTGACAGTTGAAGCATTGTACTTTTGAAATGTCTTTCTCTTGATTTGGCTTCCTCCTTGAACCAAACTTCCTTTTGTTCCTGAAGTTCTTGAATCTTACTGTGAAGGCTTGATCATTGTACTTCTTTTGGGGTTTCTCTTTTTCATTGATCCTTGATTCTTCTTGGGCACAACAAGTCCAAATTTCTTCAAATGTTGGGTACTCCTTCCTTGTGTTCATGCTTGTGGCAAATGCATCCCATGTCTTGGGAAGACCATTGAGTACTATGTTCACCAATTCCTTCTCTGAAGTGATCTCTTCAATAGCTTGTAGTTGATCTCTTAATTGGGAGATTCTTACAAAGTATGATGTTATGCTATCATTATCATTCATCTTCATGTCACGGAGCTCATTCTTCAGACTCATAACTTGTCCAATGTTTCTGACTGAGAAGAGATTTGTTAGGGCATCATACATCTTATTCAATGAGTTAAGATGGGAGATGTAGGGTATCAAGTGGTATTTTATGGAATCCAATATGATACTCATGGAATTGATGTCAACATTTTTGAACTTCTCCATAGCTGCAACGTTTTGCAGTTCCTTCTCGTCTCCTTCTTCAAACTCTGGCTTCACAATATTTCCTTTCACGATATCCAATACTTTATTCTTGTCAAGGATGAGGTCAATCCTTGTCTTCCATGTTCTGAAGTTAGAGGCTCCATCTAACTTGTTCTCAGACTTCATAGAGTTAGTCATGGTTGCTTGACATGGTCAAACCCTAGATTTGACTAGAAATTCAAACTTCACGTCTTGGTTTGCTGAGAGTATCAGGAGATGCAATAGGCTAGGGCACACTGATCTATTCGAAGATTAGGTAAATCTCTTCACTTAAGGTGATTCAACAAGAGGTTTAGGGTTTTTGCAACTACTCCTACTAGTAACCCTAGCGATAGTATCTTGGGAGATGCTTTTGCTAGTAACCCTAGCGATAGTATCTTGGGAGATGATTCTGCTAGTAACCCTAGCGGTAGTTCCTCAACGAGCTCAATATCCTAGCAGCTATGTTTCCTTCCAACGTTTAGACTGAATGAAGGAGGTGTGGGCCCATAACCTATTAGAATATAGAAGATGGTGTGCTCATTTTACCATTGATGATACCCTCATCACCCAACCATAGGCCGAAGCCACCCTCCGAGAACCTTAACCTTGAATCATAATTTCTCCGGAAGTAAACCCTAGGCTAGATAGCCAAACAAAGGTAGCACAGCTTTCCCCAAGGATAGCGCATCAGAAAAAGCTAATCAGATAGTCCAAACTCTAGCCAAGAGATATTCAAGCCAATACTGAAAACTTGCTGCTGCTGCAGCTGCACCTGTAGCTCTCCTCCACACATGCGTACCAAACTGGGAACTGCAGTGTGCACCAAACTAGGAACTACAGTTCTGAGATGTGTCAAAATGAGAACTGGCGCCCTGTATTTATACTGGTTCTGCCAGATTTGCTGGGGCCAACTTCTCCCTCTGGATATGTGTCTGTTTAGTATATTATTATTATTTCTAGCCAACTTCTTCTCTTGGAGGCTAATAACCTAATATAAATTATCTTCTTGAGCCGATAAGACTTCTAGGGTTATTAGCCAACTTATTAGGGTTTCTCTTTCTTCCCAGAGTCTTCTATTCTCGTCAGGTTTACACATGGAGGTAAATACCTCCCACAACTACCATAATATCAACATGAAGTTGATGAGAAATATTGGTGTTAATATGTTCAGATGAGTATAGAGAAACCAATAAAAAGAGTAGCAGCCAGACAAGGACAACGAATCCGCAGAGCAAGATTATCTGCATTTGGTGAAGAGGAGATTCCAAACGAAGAATTAGATATTTGAAAGACTCCCTTCATAACATCGATCAACATATTTATTGGTATGTCAATTGTTTCATTTTAATCTTTCATCGGTCTTAAGTTTCATATCTGTAGATTGATTTTTTTGATAAACCTGGGATCTGGGGAGCAGAACAAAAGTTGACAACTGGAGTATCTTCTTTAGTAGTTTCATTTTCTTACTTCATCTGTTGATGATTGGTTACCTCCAAAAGATCTTTATTCTGCTCATATGACATCTTAGAATTCTTTTGTTTTCTAGATTTTTTCTCTGTGTTTTTCTTTACCTCACGTGTTCCATCTGTATCCATCTCCCTTACTGTTGATGTGTCATTATTGAATTTTTTCTCAGGGTGTTTAGCCTCTTCAACATTCACAGCTGTCGATACCATCAGATCACTATGATACATATTCTTGTCAAGACTAACCTTTTCTAGAGTATATCTGACTGTGAAAATTTCTAGGCAACCTGCATGTCCTCCATGTAAAAAGAACTGTCATTAGACTAGTTTCCTGGAGCTTTCAATGCTCGATCTTCTTAGAAAACCACCTGTACCCTTTGCTTGCAACGTGCATACAACTGAAAAAATAATTTCATTGTCAAAATATGGAGTAAACATGGCCTGTGGTTATAATAAGACGAAAGCCGACTATCAACGAGCCATACGAAATAGCTGACTCTTGCCATGTACACTATCCAACCATGATTTGGGTGATAAATCCTCTTGTATCTTTAATAATCCCTCAAAATTTGTGTTGATAGCAATTAGTCCATGTAGTTGTGGATTTCGTGGAGATCCTACTACCATGTGATCTCCAACATAATTGTTCGCTTCCAATTCCATTTCAATCGAGTTCCTTATGATTTCATTGAGCACCATACCTCGTATATGTGAGATTGACCATCGATCAAGGAAGAGGAGCGCCAACAACTTCCCCATTGTTGTTTGGATTGTAGACATGTGTTGAAGCCAATGTATCAAAGCTGGTTATAGTAAAAATCTCTAATAAACGATTCTGAAACTCGATCTAATAGATTTGATCTGATCCATGAGCCTGCGATCTGCAAAGAACACCTAGAAAAATTGGTTTCTCCTTCACGCATATGCCTGTCTTATAGCCCTTTGAAGGAGTCGATAAGTTCATTTGAAGGATTCCCATGGGCTCACGTTGTCGTCTTTCATTACTACTAGCAACCTGCACATGAACACGCCACTGAACATCAACAAGTTGACTGTTTCCAGGGGCACCAAAGGACTTTTCTTTGAATATGAAACAAAATGGATTGCTTCCTAATCAAATCTTGATGATGATTCATTCCAAGAATAGAGAGAGGCGATCAACGGGGACTCTATCTGCCAGCTGAATAAATTTTTTGAAGCTTGAGAGGTTTGGAAATATATCTTCTGCCATGTCAAAAGCAGAATTCACCAAATAGTGAATGCAAAATGATTTATATTATCAATTCTGAGTCCCAAGAACTACTCCCTTTCGTTTACGTAATTTCAAGTTTTTCAAGATGGTGTGATGTGTTCCCAGGTTATTCATGTCCCTCATGGATTTTACCTTAGGTCACTTGGCCTTGGATTTTGGGAACTGAAAATGATCAGCTCAGGAAATCATGAAGTGTCGTTACATTTTCTGATATTTTCTACTCAGTGTAAAAGATGCCTCTTATATTTTTGTTTTTGCTGTAAAAGTGTTTATAGAAATTCATAAATGCTTTTTGAGAAAGTGGGAGGTATAAGGGTGAATAGGTTGACTTGTTGGGATAATTGTTCTAAGTATATTTGCAAAATACAATTGTCATATCTAGGAACTTTAAGCCTAAGTAATACAAGTGATGTAATTGGAAAACAAACATGGTTGTTTGGTACATGATATGTGAGACATGAAGATAATTGAAGACTTTTGTTAAAGCTATTGTAAAAGGGAATATTTATGTTGCCATACGTGTATATGATGGCATAAAGGGAACATTTATTTTTCCTTCGATGCATATGTTATAAGTGGGTTTTGGGATCTATCCACTAGTGCACATTTGAGGCATGTTGCCTTAAATTTGATATCGCAAGGTTGTAAAAGATTGCGAATAGACATTACATGGTGATCAATTTATGGAGAATTTTGTAGAATGAGGAGAAAGGAAGCTTATTGTTTGCACCCAATTCGTCACTAGGTGAGCAAATTAAGAGTGCTTACATGCCCAGTTGGGCTCTGCTAGGCATGACAGCTGTAAAAGGAAAGGTTAGAAAGAAAAACAACAAAGCTATTAACAAGAATTAAACTAAAACTAATAAAAACTATGAGCATATAAAAAAAATGAAAAACAAATGTAAATGGACCACTATCACCAATGTATAAGCTGATCTGATTGATGAAATCCAAAGACACAAAGAAGAAAGGGGACTTGTGTTGTAGGAAAATCTGCCTGCGGACAAGTAGATCGACCTCTAAGGCTTGACCTTAACCCTAGACAGAAAAGTGCTTATCATGGACACTCAATTTCTTTCGAATCTATCTAAGCCTAATGCATGAGAAGGAAGAGTAACGGAAGTACCTTTTGACCGACGTTTGTCCCTGCACGCTCCGAGTTGCGCTCCAATCCTTTGCTTCTCGTTGATGTCTGTGGACAAATCAAGATAC
>ML815579.1:106442-142854 GCA_009831015.1 Picea engelmannii
ATTCACCACTGCATCATATATATCAACTATGCATCATGTATCAATGACAACTCATTGATCCATCTTCATCAATGCATCATATCAATGATCCGTCTTTATCAATTGGTTTCCACTTGGACATCTATCATTCTCATCAAGGGCATAATATCAATGATCCATCTTTATCAATTGGTTTCCACTTGGACATCTATCATTCTCATCAAGGGCATCATATCGATGATCATCAATCGTCAACCAATCAATTACTTGACATCAATCAATGACATCAATCAAACCAAACCATTTACATAAATGACATATGATCCAACAATCTCCCAAATAATCAAACCATTGGCATCAATGACAACATGATCCAACAATCTCCCCCTTTGGCATTGATGGCAATACCAACATTGATGTCAACTCCAATTACCAATTATTGATGTCAACATGTAGACAAGGCATGCTCTTCATCAATAGTCAATGTGACTATCTCTCCCATCAATAGACATCAATCACATCAATGTGATTATCTCTCCCCCTTTGACATCAATGGAAAAGGGCCATTCTCCTCTTGGGGTTGCTCCCCATGTCTTGTTTCCGTTGTATAATCTCTCCTCTTTTGAACAAGGGATATCAATCTGATGTAATGCTGAAAACACATTGAACATACTCCCCCTGTGACCATCACTCCCCCTGGAATTATGCCTCTGTGCTCTTTCTTCAAATATAGGTCTCTTTTCTAGGTATGCATTTGATAAGTATCTCCTCCTAGAATCATGGGAAGAAGAATGACTCCCCCTAAGGGCATGTCTCCCCCTATCTTCTCTGCAAGATGAACAATATGCTACCATATGACGATCCTTGGACCTGTTCATGCATCAAAATTGTGCTATACCATACATCAAAAGATATGTCAACAATGAAATAGAGACCCATGAACAAGTTATCCACCAAGTGCATCATGTACCAAAATGTGCCCACCATGCACAACACCCATGTACATCAACAATGTGCCAAAATATGTCATCCATGAAATGTATCCACCATATGCCAACATGTTCATCTACCAATATGCCAACATGTGCATCCACCAATATGCCAACCATGTGAATCTACCAACATGCCAAACAATGTATCATATCACTCATGATACGTCTCCATCATGAACCAAGTGCCACAATCATGTATCAAACAAATACCAATGTTGTGAAAATAAAGTAATACCATATATGAGTGTACTGCTGTGCATCAATACCACAAAATGATGAGTCCCATACATGTATGCCAAGTCCTCCATAAAACATGTGCCAATCATCCAACCATATGTCTCAACATGTAGCCCGATCCATATGAAAAATGCATGCACCATGATATCAACATATGCTTCCAATAATACATCATAAGATATACTAGCCATGTACATCACCATCATCACAAAATGATTAATCCCAACAGATCAACATCAATCCATACTCTTGGGTTAGTGCCATGCACCCAATATTTATTTTTATTATACTATTGTGTGATCTCACCATGAAAACCTGTAGCAAACAGTGTCAGAACCTACAATAAACAATTTCAGACCCTGGAATACAGAGTTATACCATCACATCAAACTCAATCCATGTGCATTGCCTTTTTCCCAAGGTTTTTCAACATACATGCGGCCTGCTGCACAACTGAGAGCATGTGTATCTGACCTATTCAAGGTCAGCACGTGTGTACACGCTGTTACACGTCAAAATTACTCAGCTGGATAAGTGTCGCATGTCCCTCTCAATTGTCGTAAGTGTCACATCTTCCTTACAACTTTCGCAAGTGTCGCAAGTTGGTCACAAGTGTCACAAATGATGTTTAGACATACTGCCATGTCAACGACACTAAGGAGACACTTATAACAACTCATATGCTTGATTTGAAGAAGGAGAACTGGTTTACTGAAGTCAAATAACTCTTGACATATGAAGAAAGCCCTGAAACAAAGGTTTTGAGGAGGAGCACTCCCCTATTTCATCCTTAGAAGCGCTGGCGCTCCCCCACAAGGCTTCAGGTAGCGTTATAACACTCCCCAACCCCCTCTGAAGGAGCGTTGCTCATCTTGAAGGCGCTGGCACTCCCCTAAAGCTTACCAGGGAGAACTATAGTGCTCTGATGCCCCTTCTAAGGGAGCGCTGCCTAATCTGAGGCAGTAGTTGGCCTGTTGAGGAGAATAGGGGGAGGATCTTTCGAGATTAGGAGGTAGTTGTGCTCGAATTCTTGGTTTCATCAAGAGATCCCTGATCTAAGGAGAAGGTTCCCAACTTTTTCTAAAGATAACTCAAGAGGTTAAGCTCCTCTTAACCTATATAAACAGGCTCTATGATGGTGGAAAGGGGAAAGAACTGAAGATATGAAACTTATGATCTTGGAGGAAACTCACAGTCAGCCAAAGGAGAGTGATCAATGAAGCTGCTGTTATCCATGTCGTGGATCTTTCAGGCAAGGGTTAGATGAAGAGGACTTGACGAAGCTGTCGCATTCGCATCTACGATTGTAAGTACTGCTGTCGTTATTCTCATCAATATGACACGCTTGGCCTGTTTCTTTCTAGTTTGTTTCTAATGTCACATGAACTTATCATTTATTGATAGATATATTTTCAAGCTAATATCAATAGAGTAGGAACTGGTCGTATCTTGTTTTGTCCATAGAACTCAGCGAGGAGCAAAGGATTGGAGCGCAACTCGGAGTGTGCAGGGACAAACATCGATAAAAGGTACTTCTGTCATCCTTCCTTCTCATGTGTTAGTTTAGATAGATTTGAAAGGAAGTTAGTGTCCATGTTAAGCATTTTCTGTCTAGAGTTAGGGTCAAGCTCTTAGAGGCGATCTACCTGTCCGCAGGGAGATTTTCCTACAACAGAAACTGGCGACTCCACTGGGGAGATAGCCTCAGATCGAAACTTCTTGTTTGGATTTTTCTCCTCATTGAACTTGTTCTGTCCCTTGATTTTTTTAGACCTGTTTTACTCCTCTTTTGTTTGGTTTCACGAGCTGATTGGCTCCTTGACCTATCACACTCAGCATAAGTGTTAGAATTGAATTGCAATTTTTTGATTTTTTGACATTTTATGGGATTTTTAGACCCTGGCGTCCTTGTCCTAGTGTTAACAGAGCGCCAATGCTGTCCCATAACCTTGCACAGAGCGCTATAATGATCCTTGCCTTTGGCAACAGAGAGCCAACCCTCTTTGGCTCAAAAAACCTTCCAGAATTTCTTTTTCTGGGTTTTTTCCTCTGTGTCTCCTCTGCTGAGTGGCCTTGTAAGTCAATGTTTCTTCCCTTTCAGCCTTGACATCTGTATTTTTGAAGAACAAACATCTTGTTAGTTGGATATTGTAGCCTTCTTCACTATTTTCATTGATTTTTCCATGTTGAGTGAAGCTTGAAACCCATGCATTGTTTTTCTCTCCTCATCAGCTGAGTAAAAACCCTGGTGAAGGTCATCAAAGGCCTACGGACCTATTTATTTCGATTTCAGTCAAGATCAGTTGTTCTTCAACTTTTTTCTTTTGGGTGTGAAGTTTGTTTTTCTCTTTGATTGCTTCTTTTCTTTCGCTTTTTCGTTTCGACTGCTACAAAAGGGTGTATTGTTTGTGTGACTTTTGCTTGTGCTAGTTTGGTTTTCATTCATACAAGGAAAATAATTAGCAAAACGAGCATTGTGTTGTATTAAGCATCATTCATACGCAAACAATAAAATACATCTTTATGATTGATTGTGCATATTAGAAGGCATTTAAAAGTTTTTACATTACATCAGGATTTGATTGAGAAAAGAATCGTTTGAGGGCATTCCTTATTTGTGCTTGATTAGTGAAAAGAACTTTCTCTCTCTCCCTTAGATAGATATTCATCGAAAGGAAATGACTGCTTATCATATTTGATGCATTCTTTGGGTCTGAGTCATAATTCCATTTGTTTCACTTCCATGCACCCCTTTGCGTAAAGAACAGCCATAAAAATCAATGCTAATTAAAAGTTATCTAGAACTTTTTCTTTTCTAGGATCCTCCACCAACAGTAGAATAGGATTAGTACTTTGGATTAGGGCCGTGAGCATAACTCTCCAAAGTTTCCAAAACAAACAGTAGCATCCTGAGTTAGGGAGAGTAAATCCAGTTATCGTATAAGTCTGTCTGGGATCCCCCTCTCACACAGGGGTTACGCACGAGGTCGCATTCGGGTGAGCTACGGGGACTAACCCTCCGTGGTTTAACTGATTGTGGTGGTCAGATCATATTATGGGGATCACTTTGAGGTAAATCCACAATTACTGCATGGAAGCCTTTTAGTTGATTTCGGGCTTGATACCCTGCCCGTACGTTCGGATCGGACTGTTGACTGTTCCTGCCCAGGGGTTGACTGTGAATTGGTAACCTTAGTGGCCATAATCTTTAGGGTCTTACACAAGGTGACATGATGGGAAGTCTCATTGTACCTGGAGCAAACATTGGTCAAACTCACTCGGGCTCCTTGGAGGGTAAATCCATAATTACTGCGTGGAAGCTTGCACCAAGGCATAAGTCTGTTAAGCAGGCCGCCATTGTAACTATTCCACCCTATCCCCACCCCTTCTGGACTTGATCACGCGACGTTGGATTTCATCACCAACTAGTACGATCATCAAAAGAAGGTCTTGTTTTCTTGGTTGTGATTCTTAGATTTTTTTTAGCGTGTGCTGTTTCTTTTCGTTAGTTGGCCATAGATTTCTTTCGCCAACTCTTTTCCGCCAACATCGACCCTCCACGCTGCTCGCGGAAGTTACAGGGACTTCCTCCAGAAAATATGGAAGGAAATGCCCCTTTACCCCCTCATTCTACAGAGGAATCCCATCAACAGAGCGAGGTTCATAATACCACAACTTCCCAGGAAGAAGTTCCTATTACTTTGGAGAATTTTTGAATTGTCTCAGAATCTCCGGAAGCTTACCGCATTCCAGAGGGATACGAACGACAGATCCTCCACCTGAATTCCGCTGGAGAATTTGTTGTCATCAATCCTTCTGACATTCCGGCCGGATCTTCTCAAAACCCTTTAGCCAGTGACCCTTTTTGGACTGCGAACGTCGTTCGAAGTCCACCACGCTTGGTGCGAGATCTTTATGGGACAGGAGAAGGTGTCGATGCACCTTTTTTCTACATTGTACACCCAAATCACTTCACCGGTACTACCACTTTTACAGCCACACCAACCGTTGGTCCGAACATATCGTCCGTTGGCCCAAGGTCTACTATTCCCCTCCAGATGACCCATTCGACAATGGCCCCACACAGTCCGACCATCCCCGCCAGTAACGCGGTAGTTAATCAAGCCCCGATTGGCACACCTGTAACACCGAGACCTACACTCCCTTTTGGATTCAGGGCACTGAACGCTTCCGCTACCACCACTGCCCAAACCACTACCCAAATTATACCGGGAAGTTCCATACCTATCCAACAACCCGGAGGGACTGGCCTTGGTGGTCCTAACCCGATCGGTGGCACCAGTCAGTCATTGGCGTCTGGATTTCCGATCCCGGGAACTCTACCTCAAACTGGGGGGCATCCTCCCTCCGGAGGAAAAATTCCATTCGGAGGGAACCCTAATGCTGGGGGGCATCCTTCCACCATAGTACAAATTCCATTCGGGGGGAACCCTCATGCTGGGGGGTAGCCTCCATCCAGAGTAAACCATCAACCACAAGGACAAAATGTGTCTGCCACACCCAATCCATGGAGTGTCCCTTTTCAAGGAAACCCACATGCCTCCACGGGACAAAATGTTCAGACTCCGCAACCACCCCCTTATGGACAAATGCCAAACCCACCCTATAATCCACAAAACCCATCCGGTTATCCTCCGCTCACAAAAAATTCTCAAAACATCTAAAATCTTATGTACCTTGGTCAAAACCAACCTCACATGAGAGGGCCTGTTGTTCCTGAGTCTGTACTAAGCCTTAAACGCACAGTGTCAAGGCATCCGAAAGTGGGTGAAAGGTGGGTAAGAAAAAAAAGTCAACCTTCGGTATAGGAAACTAGGGAAGGTTTCTACGTTCGCATCATCTAGCTTCCAACTGTTCCTGAGTATTTATATCTTGTTCAATGGCTGCCCACGAACGTTCAAGTTCGTCCCGATTATTAGCAATTTTAAGGATTATGTCAAAAATGTTTAAGGCGATATGAATTTGGTTAGATAGTCCGGGTTCGATATTAGGCTGTGTCGCTACAGGGACAGTCATGGAGGAACAATGAGATTAGGAAAGGATTTAATGAGAGGTTTAAATGCTGTCTTGATTTGGTCGAAATAAAGAGAATTTTACGTTTTTTGGAATAAAATAAAAATTCAAATTTGAAGGCTCTTTCCCATAACTGTATTAGATTTTAATATAAAGGCGTGATGTGAAAGAGAAACATTTAGCTGCATATAATGCAATTTCCCTGTCAAAGAGAAAACTCACATATAAACAGAGGAGGAAATTAGTAAGAAAATAACTAACATAGCAAAGAATAAACGTAGAATTCTGAAAGTGAAAATTGGTCTTACACCCGCTGATAGCTGGTGCAGAGGAAAGACAATAAACAGATACAAAAAACCAGAATTCTTTTGTTATAGTAGTGGTCGTACTAAAGTATAACAAAGCACATCAATTATGAACAAATGGAATGAAATGAAACATGAAATACAAAGAAACAAACTTGTAACACAGTCTGGATGGAATCGAGACTCTCCAAATTGCTTATATTAACTTCTTCAAATGCAAAACCTCTATTACAATCGACACCAAAAAGGTCCAGCCTTGTTTATTTCGCTCTGTGATATATTTATACAACTTTAGAGATTAGTTAGGCTCTCAATGGTTACACACATTCAGTTACAACTGGGAGGAATGCAATCACTCCCTTTCTCTTACTCTATCCTCGCTTGGTCCCAGGTGTTCATCTTCGCGTAGATTCAGTGTATGCAATACATCTGTCCACAAATTTAGATACAAGCTGCGAAGGTTTCGCTTGACATCTAGCCTCGGCGAAGTAGCATTCTCGGGCTAACTGCGGCAGCTTGTCCTCCATTTGTGCATCGGCGATGTCGAGGGTGCTTATTTGCACGCTGGGTTGGATCAAATGCTCATCAACTCGAGCCATGTTCACCCTGTCTATCTGAGAGATATCTGCCAAGTCTTTCTCCTCCTTCTCTTTCAGATCAAGCGAGATCTGTTCTACATTCATCTGTATTAAAGTTTCAGCATCGCCTCTAGTGTCCATACCCAACAACTCACCCTCTATAGAATTGAAGGCTTCTTCTAATGAATTGATCACTTTTTGGGCTTGTTCCTTGCCTAGGGTAATGTTATGCTCCCAATCCTTCAACAAAATGTTACCTCTAGTTTGTTCTGGGAGAGCGAGTCCGGGTGAACCTGCCGAAACTCTGTCATTCATGGCTATTACCGCCTCTTTAAAGGCGACCCGAGCCGCTCCTGCATCTCTTTCTCTGTCAGTCAGGTTCTCGGAAACCCGATGCATCAATAGACAATCCTCTCGGATTGTTCCTACTTTGGCGAGAAAACTCTGCTATGTAGAAGATATCTTGCTCTGAATCTGGGTCGCTCAGGATTAAAACCCCTCGACATCGATCACCCTACTTTGAACGATCTCCACCTGAGCCTGTAGCTCTGCAATCACAGTCCTCTGCTGACCAACTTTCACCCGACCGTCTCGGATCACTGAATGCACTTGTTCCAACTTGGCTTTGAGCGCTTCTATTTCCTTTTTATCAGCTAGTCGGGCCAGTTCTATTTCCCCACTCACCTGGCTTTTAGCGCTTTCTGTGGCCGAAGCTACTCTAGCTTCAAGAGTCTTAATCAGGTGATTCTTTCTTTTGAGCTGAATTTTTAACATCCCGACCGAGAATTGATTCACCGATGCATACGCTCCTAGCATTCCTGCGATCTCCATGGTGAATTCCTCATTCTTTTTGTTCTTTCCATCGGTCATAACTTTGAATTTTTTAGCGGTTGATCCTTCGTCCTGGTAGAACTCCCTTTTCACCACCGCTTTTCTCTTTTTGTCAAAGAAGAACTCGTTTGGATGAATTTCTTCTGCTCTGATAGGCCTCAACTCCTCATCAACAATCCATCCTTCTTCTATATTTCCTTGCGTTGACTGCAAGGGGGTGACAGAAGTGATGGGTTCCCCGATCTGTTTCGCTGCCTTTCCTGGTGTGACGACTGAGTCCTGCTTCTTCGAAGGTTCAGGGGTCTTTGTCTCAGTTTCCGGATTTTGGGTCTCTGGCGGGTCCGGATTTTGCGTCTCTTCTTCAGGCTTATTCGTTTGATCCCCCTCGTTATGGCTTTTTCGGGAACCAGAAGTTGTTTCTTTGGGGCCTTCATTATCCTTCGGTTCTCTCTCAGAAGCGCCCGGGCTCCCTCCTCGCAACACAGCAGGAAGACACTTTCATCTGGTTTCCTGAAATTTTAATATAAAGGCCATGTCTTCGGGTGCTAAAGATCGGATCCGAACTAGCACTTCCCCATAAGATCTCTCCCCTCGGAAAATGTCATCTGAGGGTGAAAACTCATGTTCAGACCTCTTCAGCCCACAATTAGCTAAATGGTTACTTAGAATTTTCTGAGGATCATGTTTTTTATATTCAATGGAGACCAGACTCAGGTCTTCCAGGGTTGCAGCCTCAGCTTTAGCATGCCCGAAATCCAATAAAGAATAAGAATTGAGCCGCACAGGGAAAAATGACCATACCTTCTTCGAAGATGCTTTGAGCTCTTTACTCACCCCGCCAATCACTGTTTGTCGAGCAATCTCGCGACAAGCCAACTTTTCGGGGATGAACAGTGGTAGTGCAAGCGGGGGAACAACAACTCCAAAAACTCTGAAATAGGAAAACTCTGCTTCTACATACCAGTCTGCTATACCACTCAGATTTGCAGCGATGCTGTCCGAGATATGAGGTGGCGAAAGACCAAAAATGGTGATGTGCAGGGGCACCATCACCCAGTTGAAAATTTCGTAAATAAATTTGTCCGCTTTATTCTCCCACAGCTTGTCGTGATACTCATGTACAGTTTTTTCATGGGCTGGATTCCAGGCCCAACTCATCAAAGGGAATGGTGTCATGGAACATACCGCGTCCATGATATACGCAGACATGAAAAATGAGGATGGTCTCCCGCTTGCCTTTTGCTCCCGATACTCTGTGACCCTTTTGGCCAGACTGTCTGAGAGCATCTTTGCCCAATTAAATGAGAAACCTTCTGCAACCCGAAATATGAGAGGCACCCATGCAATGTAGAAATGTGAGGTGTCCTCTCTCCAAAAAAGCTGACATGTCATCATGGCCACATATTTATACTGTGGCTCCAAAGAAGCGATAGAATATACGCCCTGGTCATTTGCCCTGAACTTCACGGTGCGCAAAACCCAATCTTTAATCAAACTGGGCATGGTTTTGTCAAATTCAATGCACTCCTTCTGTTTGAATCTCTCCAGGAATTCAGCATCATATGTGTATTCAGATGTTGTTGGGAGCTTATACATGGTTTGGATATGCTCCGGTCTAAAAGTCCCGACCATGACCCGCTGGTCATTTATGATAGTTCTGGTGGGTAAGTCTATGTGATCCAATGCCCATCAGATCATATCATAATAGGGGAGCAGCCGTGGTCTGGTTGCCACCTTGTGCATTCCATATTGAACGACAATCTTGTATTTAGTGTTCAAATCATCCTTTTCATTGTCGTCTGAGTCTGAATAATTTACCAACTCGGTTTGTAGAATATTTGAAACAAACGACCAACTACGAACCGAGCCACCACTCCGAGGTGAAGTGTTGGAGACATTATCTAAACCTTGCCCTGCATCCTCGACGTTATCCTTTGCTGCTTTCCGTGGAGCCATAGATGAAGCTTGCGTTTTCTCTCTTCTGTGATAAACATACGTATACATGCAGAAATTAGTTCACTCGAAAAATGACGAGCTCTGCGTTCTTATGAAAAATGTTTTGATTATAATAAAATTCGACTCCCTTATATATTTGAAAATTCTGTACTCTTCGAAATAAGTCTGTCAAATCAAAATTAGAAACAAATTTTTTGCTTAAAATCCGATCTTATTTATTCGTGGATTCACCCTAATTCTTCATTAATGTCATAAATGTTTGGTGGTTCGATAGGCAGTCGGGGTATGGAGAGCAAGTAGCTACCTCGGGAAAAGCGCAAACCTCGATGCGCGGGACATATCTTGCTTTATTTTAAAATATTCAAACATAGCAACGTTAAAAAATTTCTCGGCTTTTCGCAGCATCGTGGATTTCCTTTCAACCTTTTGATTTTTCAACTCGCGAGACTGCGAGGACCGATTTTGGCTCAATTAAAGATAATCGTGATTTAAGGCATGATTAATTTCATAATCGTTTTACTCGCCGTATCGCGACTCGGAACTTCGAAGATAAAATTTTGGGAGACTAGTATGCCGAGTCACGAAACTGCGAGATAGAGATAATTAAGACTTAATTAGGATTAAGAAAAACTTGGATTAGGTGATTAATTAATCATACTATAATCACATCGTGGCTTCGTGAGTCGGAGTTTTAGACACCATGATTTTCGAAAAGATAGCGCCGAGTGGGGAAATGCCGAGAACCATTTTAACCATGGTTAAATTTTTGCCTTTAATCTTTGAACAGGGTTAACCCACAAGTGCCTCGCATTCTCGTCTCTCGGGACTGTAAGGAAGAACATTTGGGTTTGATAAGCGTCGAGGCGCGAAACCCCGACGACGTCTAATTACTGAGTTAAAAAACTTTACCCAGGTTTCTATCTTGTGTGAAGATTTAAAATGAGTTCGCCATTTCGTGACTCGGGACGTGTCAATTCAAAGATTAAGGTATCCGACTTGCGAGATCCCGAAACAAAACTGAAAGATCGAACGTTCTTACAAAAGTGGACCTATTTTGAGGGGAGAAAAAGCACCGCTGCTTATTCGACAAGGTTGCAGAGTTTTTTCAACATTTCGGAGGAGGAGAAAATCAAAAGGACCTCTTTAGATTCCAAGCGTCGAAGATTGAAAATTGTGAAGGAAAAAAATAGAAATAAAACAAGGGCGGCTCCAACATAGGCTCCAACTAGGTGATCAAAATCTGGACCAGGGGGCAAAAATTTGCTCAAATTTCAAAGTGCTCAGATTGTGACGAAAATAGTGCCATTGTGTCCGTCTCGTCTTCCTGATTCTGGCGGTATATTTACTTTCTCAAACGGAGTCTGTATGGAGAAGATATCGCGATCTGTTCGTCGAACCAAACAGGCAAAATTTTTAATGCTGACTGTACCTGTCCGTACAGTCCGTACATGACACGTGTCAAGTCCGTACAGTCCATACAGGACACGTGGCAGGACCGTACAACATACGTGGCCGGTCCGTACAGGACACGTGGTGGCTCCAAGGAGTGACACGTGTCAGGCATTTTTGGACTTTTTGATGTACGGTTTGACCAATCTTGAAGTGACACGTGTCACCACTGGAAGGGTGACACGTGGCACATGGTGACGTCAGCATTCTACGTGTCGGCTGACATGGCAGGTTGACGCAGCATGTGACTGGACCGTACGGTGATGACGTGGTGTGTTTTCATTGTTTGATGTTGGCGAATAGCGTGATGACACGTGTCATTTATGTGGCGAATGGTATGAGGACACGTGGCCCAATCCAGGGGCGCCACGTGTCCCTCGTTTATTGGTTATTGGGTTTGCATACAAAAGTTTTGTATGCCACCGGATGGATTCGAACCGGTGACCTCCTCAACGCATAACGACTTCACCCGACCGCCCAGCCATTGGGCCACACATTGGTTCTTAATACATATATGTAAATGAATGTATTTAAATTTGTAAATTTGTTATGTGGGCGGGGGGTCGGGCCGGGGCTTAGCCCCAGCCCGTGGACATTGGTAATAGAATATAACCATGGTGCAATGCCCGATTATGGTGCGGGTATATAATATAGTTTTATAACCATTGTTTTAATCCGCGCGGGTATATAATATAGTTTTATAACCGTTGTTTTAATCCGCGCGGGGGTTTAACATTATAACCCACGGGTTATAAAATTGTATTATGAAATGTTTGCACGGATATACCATTGTGTGTGTTGCGCGCGATTATTTGCGCGGGGTTTCAAACCATTTCACCACGGTTTTACATATGACCAAATTTTTAGCGCGTGGACCGTTTTTAAAACCGTTTGGTCGTTAGACCTTTTCAAAAAGGCGCACGGTTCTATGGGTCCATATGTCCGAGAGCTAGGCGGTTAGGGGCTGGAGGCACCCTAACCGTTCTACGGTTTGCACCATTGGTGCGGTTGTGCCCGGTGTTGGGTTTTAACACGTTTTGGGAGTGTGTTCCTGGTTCATGCACACAGAGGTTCGTTTTGGTGAACCAGTTCCAACAAAGGTTGAAGGAGGAAAATGGAGGAGGCCTAACTTCTTCACCGTTTGGCCGTTTGAGGTGTCGTAAAAGCCCAACTAGGGGTTTTTCGACATGATGGATCCATTGGTGCCATTTTCACAGCCATTTGAAGACTTCTTCTACAAGTTTTTCACCATTGAAGCTCCAGGGAGCTTGAAGCCCTCATTGCTTGAGGACATGGTTTGGTGAGCCTATGTTTGTTTTCTGTGAATGAATAATCATTTTTGGCTAATTGATATGCTATGAACACATTGGGACAGGTTTCAGAGGCTATTGAGGACTTCTACAGGTGTTTTTTCCACAGAGAAGCTCAGGGAAGTTTATGGCCACATGTAGAAGAGGTTATGCCCGGATGAGCCATGATCCGTTTTCAGAGTTGTATTAGTCATTTTTGGGGTTTTTATGTGTTCTGATATCAATGGTATAGTCTGTTTTTCCATTGGAGTTGAGCAGAAACTTGTAAAATAACTTTTGACTAATTAATCCCAGAGAGCCAAGTCCATTATGGAGGCTCAAGGAGATGTAGCCCGTAGGGGGGTGAACTCCTTTATCATGTTGTGATTGTTCTGAGTTTGATGGTTTGTTTGCTGTAAGTTGAGTTGCTGTGTATTTGTTTAAAGTACATATTTAACCATCTAAAAGAACATTTGATCACACATAAGCATTTACAAGAAGATACATGAACTTAACACATAAGTTTTATATTACATAATTTATACACATGAAGCAAGGTCCTGTAAAGTTTATTTTTATGAAGTAGGGGTGCTTGCATAGCATAACAAGTCAGCCTTCTATTTTCAGATCAAGTGGTATCAGAGCATAGTTTGTTTTTCTCATGTGTTTGCCATTGATAGCTTGAGATTTAGCTATTGGTTTTTGTGCAAGTTTTGTGTTGAAGTTGAAATCTTGCAAGGATGGCAGAAGCTTCAAGCATTGATAGTTCTCATACATTTTCATTATCTAAAGAAGAAATTATAACTTTGAGAGATTTGATGAAAGATATGTATGAAGACAGGAATAAGAACATTGCCCTTGAAGAGCAGTTGATGGCCATGAAGCAGGAAAAAGACCAGCTTTTTTCAGATCACTAGGGATCACGCCTCCCTGTGAGGTGGGAAGAACAGTAGAACAGAAGCCAATATTGGGTAAATGGAGTCAAAAGCTGAAACATGCAGAAAGATTCCAAAAAAAGATCAAAGGAGAAAAATACTTCGTTTTTTACCTCGAGAAGTTTTTTCAAAATCAGATACTTTTTCCAAACACGACTGTAGTCTCTTTCACAATTTTCTTTTTCTCACTACTAATTTTGGGTATGTTTCAAGACGATCGGAATGACCCTGGGAGATTCAACAGATCTTATGACTTTCAGCTTGCATGAAAAGAATGATATCATATAGTTTTAAATCAGGAAATCCCGTCTGAATTTGGGGTGTTGATCGGGTTTTTAGAAAGCATTGATTAACAAAGTAGAATGATATTCATGTATAACAGCCTTACAGATATCTCAGACATTGCTTCACTGCCAACGAGCCTGTTCAGTACCCCGGTGAAGTTGTCTGACCCCTTTTCACTGAATTTCTTTTCACCACTTTGGAAAATACTTATGTGTTTAAACACTGAGACGAGGGCAATCATTTCTAAATTTCCTTTCATCGTCTTCCTGGACTAGGTGGGGGAAATCATTTTTGAATTTCCTTTCACCACCTGTCTTATAATTTACTTTTAAAGCACAAAGATGGGAGCAATCAGTTTATATCAGGGCTGATATCTGTGTAATATTTTGTATTGGAGGTCTGTCAACTTATTTTGATTACTCAGTATCAATATTCCTTTGACCTTCACAACACCTTCGTTCTTAGGGAGACAGGGGAAAATAATAGATCTTTAAGGGGCATCCCGTTCGAGCAAGCTTTGATTCTTCTGAAA
This sequence comes from Picea engelmannii, assembly GCA_009831015.1. Taxonomy (NCBI): domain Eukaryota; kingdom Viridiplantae; phylum Streptophyta; class Pinopsida; order Pinales; family Pinaceae; genus Picea; species Picea engelmannii. The sequence goes on from ML815579.1 coordinate 120,845, forward strand.
CTGTTGAAAAACCCAGGAAATTTAAGATTGCTCTAAACGTTCTTTCGCTTAGCAGGAGATTAAGTAGTTGTGAAAACCATCTTTCCTATCATGATCGGTTTCGAAACCCCTGACGCTTAAAATGAAATAATTTTATCCCTTTGCTATAACTCGGGAAGACGGTGACTTGCTAAAAATTTGACCCTAAGATAGATAGGATACAAAGCACGATTCATTGACTGAAAATATGGGAACCAAAACAACTCGAGACTGATTTTTGTAGATAAATTCGGGAATAGTTCATTTCAACTGCCCATTTTTGATTTAGTGTATCATTCAACTCATTTTAAAACCAAAATTATCAAATCAAGCAATGATCCTCCTGTCTAACATTTTACATGGCCGTTTGAAAAATGATACCTTGATTTCCCTTAACAGTCTTTCATATCATATATTTCTGGGATAGTTTCTTTTTACCTTTTTATTTCATTTTCTTCGCGAAATATGAAAATATTTTAGGTATCACCTGTTTCAATGCCGCTCTATTTCTGACACCGACCTGCAAATTACTTTTCCTGCTAGTGGCGTCTGAAGCTGGAGTCCTGTAAAAAGCAAATGCGAATCATATTAGAAATGTGTTGAGAGTTCAGGAACCAAAAACCGAAAATTAAAAATAAATGTTAAAATGACAATATCTATATGTACAAACATGAAATTTATTTATTTACAATATTCATTTTTTTTTTGAACTGCTATGTCATGTAATGTTTCAGATAGCGCCCATTGACAGGGGCATTGAGGACTTCTCCGTCTATATTTTCCAGGAGAAAATAATTTTTCCCTTCTGTAGCCGAGACCCTGAATGGTCCATACCAAAGGTGGTCAAACTTTCCATGCTTGGCGGCTTCTTCTCTTCTCGCATCCCATCTTAATACTAAGTCACCTGGGAGGAATTCTCTGTCTTTTGCCTTGAGGTCGAACAATTCTTTCATATCATCTTGGTACTTCTGCATTTTCTCATCAACCTCCACTCTATGATGTTGAACCTCGATTAGCTGGTTAATTCTCCTGGTTACATGATTGGGTTCTTCGTTCTGGTCCTGCCATAGCTTCATTACTGGCAACGCTAAGTTTATAGGTAGAACCGCCTCTGTCCCATAGACCATTTGAAATGGCGAAATGCCGATAGACCTTTTGGTGCTGATGCGGTTTGCCCACAATGCGTACTTCAAGTGCACATGCCAGGACCTTTTATTTTCATCCAGTACTTTCTTGATTATGTTTACTAGGCTCTTGTTTGATGATTCGGCCAATCCGTTCCCCTGAGGGTAATAAGCAGTGGAATGGCCGAGAATGATATTGTATTTATGATAGAAGCTGATCATAGCCATGGACTTGAAGGCCTGGGCGTTGTCGGTAACAATATTTCGGGGACACCCAAATCTTGACAGGATATTATCTTCCAAGAAGTCGATCACCACCGAGTCTATTTCCCTTTTGGTTGGAATGGCTTCCACCCACTTTGTAAAATAATCTGTGGCTGTTAAGATCCACTTATGCTGAGCACTGGAATGGGGATTAATTTCCCCTATGAAATCTAGTCCCCATTGTTGAAATGGGGCTTCAGTTTTGACCGGAACGAGTGGTAGTGCAGGGAGTTTATGTTTACCAGCGAATATCTGACACGGGTTGCAGGGACGCACTTTGGCATTGACGTCCGAAAATAGTTTTGGCCAATAATATCCGGCCCTCAAGATCTTGTAAGATGTGGCTCTCCATGCATGGTGTCCTCCACAGACTCCTTCATGAAATTATTCTATAACTCGTGGAGTTTCCGACTCAACTAAATAGACTAATAGGAACCCGAGAGGATCCTTCCAGTATAGCTGATTTTCGACGATGCAATATTTTACAGCATGGAGTTTTAAAGTTCTGCATTTGGCTGGTGATAGTCCATCTGGACATTTTAGGTTTAACAAGTAGAACACTATGTCTTTATACCAGCTTGACGACATGAAATTTTCTTCGACCTTGCTTAAAACTGTCTGGTCATCCGGCTCGTGCAGGTGTGCATCTCCGTCTTCCCCTTGGAGGCAATTAATATCAAGAGCTCTAAGATTCGACTCGGCCAAGAGTTTGGCCAGACCCTGCCCCTTTATCAATTTAGTCGGCTTGACTTCCAGATCGAATTATTTTATTTTAGCGAGCCAGCGCCCTCGTTTTTCATCACTATCTGGCTGTACTAGTATATCTTTCACAGCACTGGTTGGCACGTACTCTATAATTTTTGAATGCAGTACATAGGTTCTAAATGCTTTTAGCGCTTTCACGATTGCGTACGCCTGTTTTTCCATTATGTCGTACTTTAATTCGGTGTCTCTAAGGTTCTTGCTAAAAAACGTGATCGATCGTTCAAAACCTTCATCATCCTTTTGCAGGAGCACCGTGACGATAGTATGTTCAGAAGCAAACGAGAAGATGAGGAAATATTTCAAGTAATCTGGGCTTGCTAACACAGGTGCCTCGCTGATGACTTTTTTAATATGCGTGAATGATGCTTTAGCCTCAGTCGTCCAATTTACTCTGCTATCCTTCTTCAACATTCCTGTGATCAATTTGACAATCTTAGCAAAATTGGGGATAAACCTTCGTAAAAAAATTATTGTACCTAAGAAAGATTGAATTTATTTTACGTTTCTGGGAATATTTATCGTTTCTATTGCTTCAATCCTCTTAGGATCAATCCTGATCCCATCTTTAGATACGATATTTCCCAGAATCTTACCTTCCCGCATAGCGAAATGTGATTTCTTTGGGTTCAAGGACAGACCATACCTGCGGCATTTTTCGAAAGTCTGCTTTAGATGGACCAAATGTTCTTCATCGGTTTTAGAGAAAACCGTCAAATCATCAAGGTAGATGACTATGAACTTGTCTCTTTCTCCTACGAAAGAAATGTCCATAGCACGCTGGAATGTGGCACTTGCATTCATCAAACAAAACGACATTTTGTCATACATGAATGTACCCCATGGTGTGGTGAAAGAAGTTTTTTCTCTGTCGAGCTCGTTCATGGCGATTTGGTTATATCCAGAGAACCCATCTATCATAGACATTCGATTTGCCCCGACTACCTTTTCCAAGACATGGTCCATCTTGGGAAGCGGATAATTATCCTTAAGGGAAGAATTATTTAAGTTTCAGAAATCTACACACAGTCTGATTTCTCCGTTCTTTTTCCTGACTGGGACCAAATTTGCCACCCATTCTGAGTATCTCAGAGGTACGATTATTTTCGCATCTAAAAGCTTCTTAACTTCCTTTTCAATCACATGCAAAAAAATGGGGTTAATTTGCCTAAGCTTTTTCCTAAACGGCTTGACCCTGGGCTTCAAAGGTATCTTGTGCTCAATTATGGAAGTGTCATGCGTTCTAAGCTCATCATAGGACCAGGCGAAAACATCTTTGTACTGTCTGAGAAGGTCTCTGTACTGGACTTTTATCTTGGGAGGGAGGAACTTAGATATATTTACTATCCTGGATTCTTTCTCAGCTCCTATATCGCAGTCCTCCACTTCTTCTGGTTGGGGATGCAAAGTGGATTTCACAAGTACGTCATTCTGATCGAAAAGTCTTTCTAAAGGAATTAAGCCTTTCGGAATTTGGTTGTTTTTAAGGACCAACATACGATGGTCCGCTATTTTTTCTCGGAAGGTTTCAGGATCTTCCCCTTCTTGCATAATCCACATCGAGTCATTTTGATTCTCTTGGTCTGGATGAGTTTCAGAGAACTCACCTACAACTGTGAGGAATTTCTTGATTTGTTCATCATCTTCGAAAACCTGCCAGTGTCGGATATTGTCTGGTATAGAGGGTTTGTATCTAATTTCAATGTGATACTTCAGTTTGACGGTCGTGGGTGGAGAAAAGGTTGAAGCTGCCTTGGCCAAGGCGTCAGCATGTAGATTCTCTGCGTGAGGGATGAAATGGACTTTTACAGATGAGAAAAAGTTTTCTATCAAATCCCAAGCACAATTTCTGTATGTTCTTAGTCTTGGATTCTTGGCTAGGTATTGTCGGTTTATTTGTCTTACTATCAATTCTGCATCACCGTATACCTCCAAGTTCTTTATATTCAACTTCTTCGTAGCCTCTAATCCTAAGATCAATGCCTCATACTCGCATATGTTATTGGTATAATCTATGTCCCACTGCAAATGATAAGAGAAAGGAACCATGAACTTACCTTCGGGTGCTACCAAAAGTACCCCAGCACCAGGTCCTTCAGAAGATGAAGTGCCATCGAAGTACATTTTCCATACACCATTATTGCACAGCTCTTATGTCAAGGGGATTAACTCTTATTGCTTCATATCGAGCTCCTCAGGACCTCCATCCAATCCATCATCAAAAGACAAAATGCAGTTTCCCAGATCTTGATCTGCGAGATAAATGGGGAAGTTGTGTGGGTTTTGGGGATCACTGACCGTGTAAGCTAATCTTGTTTCTCTGTATAAACGAGTGAATTGACCCACGAAGATAGGGATTGTGGAGTAAGAAATATATAACTAAAGGGAACCTCCCAACTTGGCTCCCCATGACCTAGACAACAACATACCGTACTTAGGGGGGATATCGGCGATAACCACATCCATCAAGATACTTTTAACAGGGACCTACGCTAGGGTAACTACCAGATCCTTTATCATCCCCATGCATTTAACCTTCCTAGAATCGAAAGAATATTGATTTCCATAAGGTATCGTGATCTGAAGACCCAACTTCTCCATTATAATTTTGGGCATAACATTATGAGAAGCCCCGGAGTCTAACATACAATTATGTAGCAATTGATCATGTATATTCAGGGTGATATAAAAAGGAGCGATGCTGTCTTTGGACCCTTTAAAATGAGGACCAAAGGTGATATTAGGTCTGTCATCTTCCAGGTTGATAACATCAGACTGACTTTCTAGCTCGCAGACACCCATCGCTTTGGCAATTCGTTTCCGATAAGTGGGATTTTTTGCTAATTCTACCAAAGGAATCGGTATTTTAATCTTGCTTAACTCATTTTCAAGACTAAAATATGTGTTTACCTTTTCCGTTTCTTTGGTTGAGACTTCCAAATTTTTTCTTTCCGACTTACTTGTCTAGATTGCCTTGTCACTCGTGCTCTTAGTTGAAGACGTAACTTTATCTACTGGTTCGGTTTCTTGCGTTTGAGTTTCAACTTTTTTTACCTTGGACCCTTGAGTTTTTGCTACCTTGGTTTTGTTGTTGGGTAACAAGGTCTCTTCTGAAGGAGGTTCATGAGCTTGACCCCTTTGAAGGATTCTCTTAGGTTGATCTGTTGAGGTGGGTTTATTTTTTGATCTTAGGTTGTACTTTGGTTGAAACTCGACCATTATCATCTCTGTTTCTGGTTGAGATATACAGGGATCAGTGTGATCACCTTATTCATATTCATTTGACGGTTGTGGAAGGTTCAAAGATTTTTCATAATCTTCATGAGTGAGATACGGCTGCGAAGAGTCATCACCGAAATTCGCAACTTCATCTTCCGAATCTCCGAAATCTTGGAAGTCATTTGCGCCTATAAAATTTTCGTTCTTTAATGGCGCTTGTATCTTTTGATCTTCGTTCTTAATTTGTTTTTTTTGATTTTGGGGATTTGGGTTTCTCCTGAAGTCTTTTTTATTTGGAGAATCAGCCTTAAACTGGTCTAACTCCATCCTAGAAATTTTGTTAGACAGTTCTTTAATTACTCGGGCCATATCATCTACTCTGTCATCAGTGTATCTATTTGAGCCCGAAGGACCCGCTGGTTCCCTATAGCATCTATTCTCGCGGTTGACTGTTTCTACTTTGGCTTTTAATTTTCCCGAAGCCATCATATTAGATTCGATTTCGACAACATCGTCTTGCATTCTATTCAGGGTGGCTCCTCTTCTCTCTCGCAGAAGTAGGGAGAAATATAGCTCGAAATCTCCCACGAAGGTTACTTTGGCTGAGGGTTCAGAGGGTTTAACTGCGGCTAGAATCTTACTATACAGTTTGTTGAATCTCAGAATAAATTCCATAACTTTTTCTGATTTCTTTTTCTTTAGGGACCCAAACTCGGTAAGATAATATAAGTGATCTTTTTTCTCTCCCCATTGTCTTAGGAAAGCATCTTCCAAGGCGTCATATGATAGGATAGAAGCTACAGGTAGGCTCCGAAACCAGGTTCTGACTGGTCCTTCAAAGGTTTGGACAAGGAGTCTCGAATAGACATCTTCATGCTCGATACCACAGATGTCTGCGAATTGGTCAAAGAAATTTATATGCTCGGCTGCGGTTAGATCTCCCTCCCCGGTGAACTTAGGAAGATTTTTGATGTAATTTTCAGGCAGATCATGGAGGGGGATGGGAAAAACTAGGGGAGCGTATCTCACTGATACTTTTGTGAATACTCTGGGAGGAGGGACATGCCCTTGACCTCCACCTCCTCCTCCAGGGGAACCTCCACCACCTCCTCTGACAACTGCCATCGATTTGGGTGTAGAAAATGAGTGTGTAACACACTCTTTGGAATCAGGAGAGACCGGGAAGTTCTGTCGAAGAAAAGATGGTATGTCGAACGTTGATGAACTTTCTAGAGGACCTTTTCCCTTGTGTATGGATGGGAAAGAATGAATCTCTCTCCTAACTTCAGAGCAGTTTGACGTCAGATCTTTGGTATCAAACAGAGGACTGCATGAAGTAGAAGGTTCTGAATGGTATTTAGTCTTGGAAAGTTGGTTTTTTGTTTTTAAAAGTTTTTCGGGATCAGTAACAGGCGTAATAAGCTTGCCATCTGGGTTCTGTCTGGTACTCTTTCTACCAGAAGACATTTTATGTTTTAGTGGAGTCGCCAAGTGAAAGATTGAAAAAGCCTTAAAAATGTGTGTACTCTATGTTCACTATCAAGGAGTAGCACTTTCAACGAAATAAATTTCGTTTTCCCAGGGAAAAGATTTCGTAACTTCACTCCCCGTCAACGATGCCATAAAGATGTTGTTCCTGAGTCTGTACTAAGGCTTAAACGTACAGTGTCAAGGCATCCGAAAGTGGGTGAAAGGTGGGTAAGAAAAAAAAGTCAACCTTCGGTATAGGAAACTAGGGAAGGTTTCTACGTTCGCGTCGTCTAGCTTCCAACTGTTCCTGAGTATTTATATCTTGTTCAATGGTTGCCCACGAACGTTCAAGTTCGTCCCGGTTATTAGCAGTTTTAAGGATTATGTCAAAAAGGTTTAAGGTGATATGCGTTTGGTTAGATAGTCCAGGTTCGATATTAGGCTGTGTCGCTACAGGGACAGTCATGGAGGAACAATGAGATTAGGAAAGGATTTAATGAGGTTTAAATGATGTCTTGATTTGGTCGAAATAAAGAGAATTTTACGTTTTTTGGAATAAAATAAAAATGCAAATTTGAAGGCTCTTTCCCGTAACTGTATTAGATTTTAATATAAAGGCGTGATGTGAAAGAGAAACATTTAGTTGCATATAACGCGAGTTCCCTGTCAAAGAGAAAACTCACATATAAACAGAGGAGGAAATTAGTAAGAAAATAACTGACATAGCAAAGAATAAATGTAGAATTCTGAAAGTGCAAATTGGTCTTACACCCACTGATAGCTGGTGCAGAGGAAAGACAATAAACATATACAGAAAACCAGAATTCTTTTGTTATAGTAGTGGTCGTACTAAAGTATAACAAATCACATCAATTATGAACAAATGGAATGAAATGAAACATGAAATACAAAGAAACAAACTTGTAACACAGTCTGGATGGAATCGAGAATCTCCAAATTGCTTATATTAACTTCTTCAAATGAAAAAACTCTATTACAATCGACACCAAAAAGGTCCAGCCTTGTTTATTTCGATCTGTGATATATTTATACAACTTTAGAGATCAGTTAGGCTCTCAACGGTTACACACATTCAGTTACAACTGGGAGGAACGCAATCGCTCCTTTTCTCTTACTCTATCCTCGCTTGGTGCCAGGTGTTCATCTTCACGTAGATTCAGTGTATGCAATACATCTGTCCACAAATTTAGATAGAAGCTGCAAAGGTTTTGCTTGACAGTTGGCCTCGGCGAAGTAGCATTCTCGGGTTAACTGCGATAGCTTGTCCTCCATTTGTGCATCGACGATGTCGAGGGCGCTTATTTGCGTGCTGGGTTGGATCAAATGCTCATCAACTCGAGCCATGTTCACCCTGTCTATCTGAGAGATATTTTCCAAGTCTCTCTCCTCCTTCTCTTTCAGATCAAGCGAGATCTGTTCTACATTCATCTGTATTAAAGTTTCAGCATCGCCTCCAGTGTCCATACCCAACAACTCACCCTCTATAGAATTGAAGGCTTCTTCTAATGAATTGATCAATTTTTGGGCTTGTTCCTTGCCTAGGGTAATGTTATGCTCCCAATCCTTCAACAAAATGTTACCTCTAGTTTGTTTTGGGAGAGCGAGTCCGGGTGAACCTGCCAAAACTCTGTCATTCGTGGCTATTACCGCCTCTTGAAAGGCGACCTGAGCTTCTCCTGCATCTCTTTCTCTGTCATTCAGGTTCTCAGAAACCCGATGCATCAACAGACAATCCTCTCAGATTGTTCCTACTTTGGCGAGCAAACTCTGCTGTGCAGAAGAGATCTTGCTCCGAATCTGGGTCACTCAATATTTAAACCCCTCGACATCGATCACCCTACTTTCAGTGATCTCCACCTAAGCTTGTAGCTCTGCAATCACAGTTCTCTGCTGACCAGCTTGCACCTGACCATCTTGGATCACTGAATGCGCTTGTTCCAACTTGGATTTGAGCGCTTCTATTTCCTTTTTATCAGCTAGTCGGGCCAGTTCTATTTCCCCACTCACCTGGCTTTTAGTGCTTTCTGTGGCCGAAGCTACACTGGCTTCGAGAATCTTAATCAGGCGATTCTTTCTTTTGAGCTGACTTTTTAACATCCCAACCAAGAATTGATTCACCGATGCATACGCTCCTAGCGTTCCTGCGATCTCCGTGGCAAATTCCTCATTCTTTTTGTTCTTTCCATCGGTCATAACTTTGAATTTTTTAGCGGTTGATCCTTCGTCCTGGTAGAAGTCCCTTTTCACCACCGCTTTTCTCTTTTTGTCAAAGAGGAACTCATTTGGAGGAAGTTCTTCTGCTCTGATAGGCCTCAGCTCCTCATCAAAAATCCATCCTTCTTCTATATTTCCTCGCGTCGACTGCAAGGGGGTGACAGAAGTGATGGGTTCCCCGATCTGTTTCGTTGCCTTTCCTGGTGTGACGACTGAGTCCTGCTTCTTCGGAGGTTCAGGGGTCTTTGTCTTAGTTTCTGGATTCTGGGTCTCTGGCGGGTTCAGATTCTACGTCTCTGCTTTAGGCTTATTCGTTTGATCCCTCTCGTTATGGATTTTTTTGGAACCAAAAGTTGTTTCTTTGGGGCCTTCATCATCCTTCGGTTTTGTCTCAAAAGTGCCTGGGCTCCCTCCTCGCAACACAGTAGGAAGACACTTTCGTCTGGTTTCTTGAAATTTTAATACAGAGGCCATGTCTTCGGGTGCTAAAGATCGGATCCGAACTAGCACTTCCCCATAAGATCTTTCCCCTCGGAAAATGTCATCCGAGGGTGAAAAATCGTGTTCAAACCTCTTCAGCCCACAATTATCTAAATGGTTACTTACAATTTTCTGAGGATCATGTTTTTTATATTCAATGGAGACCAAACTCAGGTCTTCTAGGGTTGTAGCCTCAGCTTTAGCATGCCTGAAATCCAATAAAGAATAAGAATTGAGCCGCACAGGGAAAAATGGCCATACCTTCTTCGAAGATGCTTTGAGCTCTTTACTCACCCCGCCAATCACTGTTTGTCGATCAATCTCGCGACAAGCCATCTTGTCGGGGATGAACAATGGTAGTGCAAGTGGGGGAACAACAGCTCCGAAAACTCTGAAATAGGAAAACTCTGCTTCTACGTACCAGTCTTCTATACCACTCAGATTTGCAGTGATGCTGTCCGAGATACGAGGTGGTGAAAGACCAAAAATGGCGATGTGCAGGGGCACCATCACCCAGTTGAAAATTTCATAAATAAATTTGTCCGCTTTATTCTCCCACAGCTTGTCGTGATACTCATGTACAGTTTTTTCATGGGCTGGATTCCAGGCCCAACTCATCAAAGGGAATGGTGTCATGGAACATACCGTGTCCATGATATACGCAGACATGAAAAATGAGGATGGTATCCCGCTTGCCTTTTTCTCCCGATACTCTGTGACCCTGTTGGCCAGATTGTCTGAGAGCATCTTTGCCCAATTAAATGAGCAACCTTCTACAACCCGAAATATGAGAGGCACCCACGTGATGTAGAAATACGAGGTGTCCTCTCTCCCAAAAAGCCGACATGTCATGATGGCCACACATTTATACTGTGGCTCCAAAGAAGCGATAGAATATATGCCCTGGTCATTTGCGCTGAACTTCGCGGTGCGCGAAACCCAATCTTTAATCAAAATGGCCATGGTTTTGTCATATTCAATGCACTCCTTCTGTTTGAATCTCTCCAGGAATTCAGCATCATACGTGTATTCAGATGTTGTCGGGAGCTTATACATGGTTTGGATATGCTCCAGTCTAAAAGTCCCGACCGTGACCCGCTGGTTGTTTATGATAGTTCTGGTGGGTAAGTCTATGTGATCCAATGCCCATCGGATCATATCATAATAAGGGAGCAACCATGGTCTGGTTGCCACCTTGTGCATTCCAAATTGAACGACAATCTTGTATTTAGTGTTCAAATCGTCCTTTTCATTATCATCTGAGTCTGAATAATTTACCAACTTGGTTTGTAGAATATCTGAAACAAACGACCAACTACGAATCGAGCCACCACTCCAAGGTGAAGTGTCGAAGACATTATCTGAACCTTGCCCTGCATCCTCGATGTTAGCCTTTGCTGCTTTCCGTGGAGCCATAGCTGAAGCTTGCGTTTTCGCTCTTCTGTGATAAACCTGCGTATACATGCAGAAATTAGTTCACTCGGAAAATGACGAGCTCTGTGTGCTTATGAAAAATGTTTTCATTATAATAAAATGCGACTCCCTTATATATTTGAAAATTCTGTACTCTTCGAAATAAGTCTGTTAAATCGCAATTAGAAACAAATTTATTGCATAAAATCCGATCTTATTTATTCGTGGATTCACCCTAATTCTTCATTAATGTCATAAATGTTTGGCGGTTCGACAGACTGTCGGGGTATGGAGAGCAAGTAGCTACCTCGAGAAAAGTGAAAACCTCGATGCACGAGACATATCTTGCTTTATTTTAAAATATTCAAACATAGCAACGTTAAAAAATTTCTCGGCTTTTCGCAACATCGTGGATTTCCTTTCAACCTTTTGATTTTTCAACTCGCGAGACTGCGAGGACCGATTTTGGCTCAATTAAAGATAATCGTGATTTAAGGCATGATTAATTTCATAATCGTTTTACTCGCCGTATCGTGACTCAGAACTTCGAAGATAAAATTTTGGGAGACTAGTATGCCGAGTCACGAAACTGCGAGATAGCGATAATTAAGACTTAATTAGGATTAAGAAAAACTTGGATTAGGTGATTAATTAATCATACTATAATCACATCGCGGCTTCGTGAGTCGGAGTTTTAGACACCATGATTTTCGAAAATATAGTGCCGAGTGGCGAAACGCCGAGAACCATTTTAACCACGGTTAACTTTTTGCCTTTAATCTTTGAACAGGGTTAACCCACAAGTGCCTCACGTTCTCGTCTCTCGGGACTGTAAGGAAGAACATTTGGGTTTGACGAGTGCCGAGGCGTGAAACCCCGACGACGTCTAATTACTGAGTTAAAAAACTTTACCCAGGTTTCTGTCTTGTGTGAAGATTTAAAATGAGTTCGCCGTTTCGTGACTCGGGACGTGTGAATTCAAAGATTAAGGTATCCAACTTGCGAGATCCCGAAACAAAACCGAAAGATCGAACGTTCTTACAAAAGTGGACCTATTTTGAGGGGAGAAAAAGCATCGCTGCTTATTCGACAAGGTTGCAGAGTTTTTTCAACATTTCGGAGGAGGCGAAAATCAAAAGGACCTCTTTAGATTCCAAGCGTCGAAGATTGAAAATTGTGAAGGAAAAAAAGAAAAATAAAACAAGGGCAGCTCCAACAGGGCCCACGAGTTATAATTATCCACATAACCCAGTATTAGGCCCCACTGGTGTCCCTCTGCCACACCAGCATTACCCACAGGTTAACCGACAACTACCTTTTCTAGCCACCCTGGACCTTCCAGATTTGTCTCGGTCAACGAATGATCCCATTTATCATTCTCCGGTTTGGCCAGCTATTCCAGCTAAACTTCCTTCTGATATCCCAAAATTCGACGAAAAGTCTGGAGAAGACCCAAACAACCACGTGATGACCTTCCATTTGTGGTGTGTTGGCAGCCAATTCAATTTTTTCTATTGCCCTATAAGCTGCCTACACCTATGTCTTCTGAACTTCAAATTGTCGTCGCATTTTTCAAATAGCCGATATTTTCATTTCTCGCGACACTTGCAAGTTGGTTTCCATTTAGTTTTCACGACTGTAAGCGTGAAAACTCCTCCATCATTATTTGAACTGTCATGATCTTTTTATGATATTTTGAATAGCACTTGCCTTTGGTTTATCGTTATGTGGCTAAAGAGATTTTTGAACTATGACTATTTGCCTATTCTTACTTTGATTGCGCAATTTGATTTTATTAAACTGGTAAGCCATCAAGCATATAGATTTATATTTTTTGAGACTTGCCTAGTCATTGAATTACATAGAGGTCATGATTTATTTTTGTTTTTTATATATATAATGTGATCATTATGTTAAAATTTTTATAGCTCTTGGCTTGTCAATTTTATGAAATCGATTGTCACAATGTTTTAAAGTTTTGATTACACATTTATGCAATTGTGTGTGGGTTTGATTTCACATTGAATATTCATGGTTTGAAGTATTATAATGGCGCATTGGTATGTCATCCACTGTTTGATTCTTTGGTTATATGAATGATATGATTTTGAGCTATGTTATGATTGATTGAACAGAGGATTAATTCGCCGGTTATACTTTGCCATTACTATCATGCATGGCGGTAAGTGATTCCACCACCCTCGCATGCGCACATTAATGCTTCCCCTTTGATCATTTGTAGCAGTTAGCCCAAATGACTCTACTCCTGTGTATTGAGGAATTCAATCCAAACCCTTACCATGTGCTTGCACCATGGCCCCTGTCGTTCGAGATGAACCTAATGGCAGCCAGGCTCTGTTGATGTTCGACAGTGCCCGTGGTGACCTCGAGGACAATGGGTGGCTCCCATTTTTATAGAAATTTGATGGTTTTAACCTCTGCGTTGCCCGACAATTCACATTGACCTTTGATGGATGTCGAGCCAAGGTTGTCGATATTCAATTGAAAATTGACGAGCAATTTATCAGTCTTGCTACCGGTTTGCCTGTCACTGGACAACGATGGTCCAAGAATTGCAAAGTAGAGGAGGTCCCTTGGACACTGCTCTTCCAGTCGCGTAAGGTTAGCTCCTGTGATAAAGGTCTACCCGTGACCATGCTAAAACAACGTTGGCATGACTTATTGATGATTATCAAACAGTTTATCACCTACGAAGGTCGGTACAGGTTTGTTTTCTTACACCACCTTCTTTTGCTTATGGTTTTTATGGGTTATGAGCTCAATATTCCCTATTATCTGCTTAGAAGCCTGTTTAAAATGTCTAAGAAATACAAAAGGAACCAGGCCGATAGTAGCCTTTTTCATTATGGGCTGGTTAAGATGATTGTTGTCTGTCATTTGGGGTTACATGGAGACTATTGGAGCATTTTCATGGCTCGCAACGGTTTTGTGGATTCGAACCCTCCACAGGTTGACAAACCTTTGGTGAACGAAGACAAGACTGTACCCCCGGTACCCTACATTATTTTGTTACCTAAACCCTTACCCGACTCACCTATCGACCTACCCCACTCTGTGACCAAGGATGTCGAGACTGTTAAACCTGTGGGCAAGAAATAATCCAAAACCTCCTGTCAATCCTGACCCTATCGTGCTAAGTGAAGACTCCGACTTGGAAGTGGAGCATTTTTTGGCTGATGAGTACCCCTATTCGGAAGGTTTGTGTGCCGAACCCTCATATGACTTTGTGTCAAACCTACCACCTTGCTTGCAAAACGACCCTAATTACCCTGGCATTAAGTTTCCTTGTAAAGCCCCCGGTCATTCATCCAAACCTTCTCCTTCTCTGTAGAAATCCACAGTGCCACCCTGTGATCAATGTAGCTCGTGGTTAGAGAGATATTATCTTGATGTCCCGATTCTACAGTCCAGAATTCATTCTTTGGAGGACCAGGTTACACGGCTTACCAGTCAAAGGGATAAGTTGCAATCCACTGATAAGAAACAGAGGATGATAGGTTCTATCTTGTTTAAAAATGTGGAGTCAGCTACAGCGGTCATGAATTCAAAGTTGGCATAGTTTGAGCAACCTCACTGGTATGTTCTATCACTTGTTTATATAACGAAATCAAATTCTTTGAATAGTTCTATTTACAGCATGGATTTACTCTGTCACATTATATGCATTATGTACATAGTTTTGTTTTGATTAATCGAATTTCGTTTTCCCAGTTTAGCTTTGATTGGATTTTCTTCGATTCGATTGATCATGGTATGGATTTGATTGGTTTGATTTAGCTTAAATTGGATACCCTGATGTTAATTGAAGTCGTTTGTATCTACTCTAAACACAAGCTGTTTCTCGTATTTCAATTTTGGACACAATCAAGTTCCGATTCGAATTGGTTATAATGTATACGATATGATTGGTAACAATGGTTAACTGTTACGGTTTTATGTTTCATATGATTTTCGATCAACAGGAATACAATTCGGATTATTTTCAATATGTTTCTATTAATATGCACCCAAATCGTGAATAGATACGATTCATAACAGTTATACCCAGCCGGTTGACTCGCATTGGTTTACTTGACTATGTTATCAGTTGGTTTCATATTGCAATGAATATGTTGTTTGAATTCAATTCGAGGAACGAAATTGACTGTATCCAGGTTCACGATTTGTTTCTATTATGAATTCTATTGATTCTATCAAGATGGAGATTACAATTAAGATCCTGTCTGTTGACTGTGCAAGGATCAATCACGAAATTCGTTGGGTTGATGCTGTTAAGTATGATTTCATTTGAACATAATCGAAACAGTCTATCTATCTTTACATTTGATTGAATGATATGAATATGTTGTTATAGCTATAATGAGTCAATGATGGTTGTGTTGGATTAGATTGTATCACATATGATAAGATTTGCTATCGATTTTAATTGGATATGAAACAGTCTTGTTACTGTTTGACCCGATTTTATGGTAAAAGAAAAACAAAATATTCTTACCCATGTTTTCGATTGAATCACTTTTGATTTTGTTTAATTTGAATGATAAAATCATTTGAATAATTAGTGATTCATTTTTAATGTTTATTGAAAGTAAATTGGTTTGGATTATTTTAAAGAGATTTGATTTGATTTTTATTTGATCCTGTATGCTATTTTAGACTAGCTACATAATTAGATGATTCTGTAGCTAAGTCTGTAGAATCAAATTTTTATTGTTTTGTTAATAAAATATCTTTCTAACTTGATATTTTTGGTCTATTGCAGATGAATTCAAAATTGCAGTGGATTTGATGAGCAGTTAGGGGATATTTGAAATATTTCACTTGCATTTTAGTTTCCTAGTTTAGTCGATTTTGGGATATCTCCCAGATTATGTAAAACAATTTGATATTATCCACAGGGAGGTTTTACCCTGTGGAGAGACTTATATATACTTATTATTTTTGTAATAATGTTCATCCTCATTTGTGGGAGAACAAGGATATGGAATTTTAATACAGACTGAGGCAGAATTTGGTGTTTTGTTACAGCTTTAGCTTCTCATGATATCAATATTTTGTTTCATGTTATGTATATCAGTTTGTATTTGGTTAATGACTACTTTAGCTATCT
This sequence comes from Picea engelmannii, assembly GCA_009831015.1. Taxonomy (NCBI): domain Eukaryota; kingdom Viridiplantae; phylum Streptophyta; class Pinopsida; order Pinales; family Pinaceae; genus Picea; species Picea engelmannii. The sequence goes on from ML815579.1 coordinate 136,961, forward strand.
TAATCATTTGCAAATGATATAATTTAATTATTGTAATCCATATCTGATTTCTTCCAAGCATTTAAAAAACATAGCAATTGCTTAGTTCAATTTGTGAATGACAAATTTCTCTTCTTCATGAGTTGGATTATTAAGTATAAGTTTTTGCATAACAGGTTTCCCTTATTGCAGAGATTTATAAATATTATAATTGTTATGATTTTTTATGTCTTGTTTGTCCTGTAAACAACTCAAAGAGAATTGCAGCTAATCGTTTACGAGAAGCTTTTGGATCAATCCGGTGCGAGTTTCCTTCCTCCGACCAGCTTCGAAGTCATCATACACAGGACACATTTGGAACGTTTCCAGGTCAGTTAGTCACTTGTTTGTTTACTGTTTTTATTAGTAGTTTAGTTTAGATATAAGTTTAGTTAGATTTATAAGTAGAATTAGTATATTAGATTGTTTAATTTCAGTAAATATATTAGACCGTTTAATTTCAGTAAGTTTCATTTCTTGTTCATAAAATCACAAAATCAAAAATATATCTCTGGCTGTCTTAGGGAAGAAAACAAATGATTTTTACAGGTTTTATTCAAATCCGCAAGTTGTAGATATTGTACATTTGTGAATAAGTTGTAATTCAATTAGTAATTAGATAATTAATTATTAGAGTTAGTATAATAGTAATTAGTAGTTTGTATATAGAATAGTTAGAGTAGTTTATATTTAGTTTTAGTTTAATTCATTTAGTAGTTTGTTTTAATTAGATTAGTGTATTAGTTTGTTAGTTAATTTAGTTTCTTGTATTTAGTTTTAGTTAGTTTGTTTTAGTTAGTATTAATTTGTTTTGTTAGTTTTAGATAGATTAGTTAGTTTAGATTAGTTTTCTCTTTGGTTTTCTTGGAACCTTAGAACGGCCAACGAATCCGTTAAACCCGTCAGGGTGGTTCATCCCAAACGACTTTGGTTATTAGACAACCCCGGACCGGTTCCACTCTCTCAGTTGACGGACGGTCAATTTCGCCCGTCAACAAATGGCGCTAGAAGGAGGGCCAACTGACAAGATGGCCTTGTATGAGCCTTTATTTTAAATGTATTCGATTTCCCTCATGGATCCCCAAATCACTGTGTTGGAACATGCTTTCAACTTCTCATTACCCGATATTCCCAACGAGACAGTTTCTCACTTGTCCAAACTCACCTTTGACGGTGAAGGCAATACATCTGCTAAAGACCACCTTAACAAGTTTTGGTGCAAGTGCATCAAACATGACATCTCAGATTTAGGAGTTTTATGCAGACTGTTTGCTTTTACTTTTAGAGATCGAATCAAACATTGGTTTGAATCCTTTCCAGCATGTCATATTTTTGATTGGTTTCAATTTGTAGACGAGTTTCTAAATGCTTTTGAAATTTATGATTTTGATCAATTATGTGAAGAATTTCATACTTCGCTAATCAACGACGATCCATCTTCAGAACACTTTTTGACAAGAGTCTATCATATCCTCTGTAAATTTAACCTCGATGACATGTCATTGGCATTAAATCTCTTCTATGATGCTTCCATCCCTTCCATTCAGTCATGTTCAATCATGAATGAAGAACCAATTGAAAATCCTATCACTCAACTGCTAGAACAATCTTCTTCGCAAGAAGAGAAAAATTCTTTCGATAAGGTTGAACAAGCCAGGGAGGTAGAATCTATTGATCAGACTCTTATTGACAACCAAATTGGTTTTTCCTTTGAATCATTGTATTTTTAGTCTAAGACTAGTATGGAAGAAGATTCATTTCTAGCTCAAGGTCAATACCCTCATTCTTGTAACTCATGCTCTAATCAACATTCAAAATCAGTCATCGAAGAACACTTAAGCAACGAAAATATTCTTGAATGTTTTAGTACTCCTATGAAACTGATTAGAGAAGAAGTTATGCAACTAGAAAAAGAAACTTTAAACCTTTATCCTCAAAATGTACTTTGTTCACAGGAAAGACTAGATGTTGGTCACATAAATTTTGAATTATCTAAAAAGGCAAATCCAGATGATCATATTATGTTAAGGAATTTGTCACCAAATCAGAGTAAGGGTTTTAAAGAAAGTGAAGAGAATTGTCTTGAGAATACCATTGTTGATTATCATAGTTCAAGAGATTCTTTTTATCTACTTATTTCTGATTCATTTTATTCTTTATATCCTGATCTATTCCTAGATTCTGGTGGACTTGACATCTTACCTACAACATCCTACTCTTTTCCACCACAATCATATCCTTTCGATATACTAAATTTTGGTGAAATCAATTCCAAACCTAACGTTGACAAACTTGGATTTGATGCTTGTTCACTTTCATCACTCATATGGGAAGAGGACATGTTGCGAGATGATTTTACACAGTTTCTTGTTGAAAAGGACAGTGCATTACATCTTATGGAAATCAAACATTATAAGTTTCATATTCGTTCTTTAATTAGCTCGAATCTTAATATTTATGCTTCACATTTTGAAATGATCAATCGCATTGAAGGAAACATTCAAACCAATGATCCAATTGATCACACAAATCCTCCTATGATAAGTTTCCCATTGATATATTCGTTTCATCAAAGTCATGGTTTGCATCCCCATTTTTGTGATAGGATCTTAGAGTGGCTTGAATATTCATATATGAAAAAATTTCACAATAAAGACAAAGTTGAGCTTGCTTTATTTCTATCTAAGAATCTTGGAAGTAGGCGTGACATATTCCTTTTAGATCCTCCATGTGAAGAAATTAATGAGTACTTAGAGAACTGTAAGGAGGATGGGGCATTTCAGCCTTGGCTGATGGTTATTCCATTTCCTCATAATCCTAACTAGTTTTTCAAAACTACTTACACTCACCCATGCCATTATGACCCTTATCACGACAAGATTGCGCAATGGCTGGAGGATTTGTACAACAAGAATATCCAAGGAAATGGTAAAATCATGCTTACTTTGTTTCTAGATGTTGATTATGAAGGTAAGTGTGATATGTTTCTATCATATGTTGATATATTACCATTCTTATTAGTAATGCTTGATCTTGTTTCCATTGCAGGATTAGAGTTACTCCGATGGCTACATTGGAAGCATGACTTCACGTAGTATCCTGATTTGTTTAATAGTTAGGGTAGGTTTAGGAATAGGTTTTCTTGTAGTTTTATTTCTCACTATTTCTCTTTGTAATCATGCAGTCATGCACGCAAGTGGGCGCACCACGAGAACCATAATACGACTGTTGTCAGGGAAGTCCCCTTGATCCTTTTTCTCTTTACTTCTAGTTGAACGTTTATTTTCAAAAACGCAATATCGTCATGAAAATCTTAAATGGAAAGTAAAGAGATAAATAAATCTAAATCAACCCCGACCCAAGGTACCATGAGTAGGACTGCTTTTCCATAATTCGAGATTTTCCTACTTTCTTTCAGTTTCCCAAGGGATTTGTTGCATGAGGTTTTCAGATGCACCTTCTGTACATATTTGTTTTGTTTTGGTTGTTTGGATTTCTTTACTTTCCAATTTTTTCTTTGCTGGTGTGTTTGGATTTCTCCCTTATGCTTACTAGTTTTTGCTGTTGAAATACACATACCTGTACACTGAGATATTCAGACAAAGACGATATAAAATTTCTTCCCTGAAATAACTTCTGAAAGTTGGTACAAACATCAATGATATATTTCTGAAATTGATATATATGTTGGAAAATTTTGTTGTTTGAAAGAAGTTTACTGATTTCAATCTCTGAGCAAAGTTTGTCATGATCATCTATTATATTTTTACGCTGTCCCTTTTTCGTAAAGGAATGACTCAAAAGATTTCTCCCCGTCATAAGAAGTTGTTTTGTAAATAAAACATTTCTGGAGATAAATAAAGGACAGTGCTAAAATTTTTTGATGAGGTCTAAAAATATGCTAAAATATCAAATATTTTCAGCGTCACCCCGCTCAACTATATACATATGAAAAACAAAATAAAATTATTAATAAGAGCTGTGGGAAGTGCTTGTAAACCCGCCGGGATACTGAACAGGTCTGCTGGCAGTGAGTAAATGCATGCACGACGCCAAGACAACTTCGTCGGGGTACTGAACAGGCCCACTGGCAACGAAGCAATGTCGGGTACATGAAAATCTGCAAAAAATATAAGAAACCTCTTTAATGTCCTTTATTCTGATCTAGAACTTCTTGACAGGATATAGATGTCAGAGTGGGTTAAATGGCAACCCTGTCGAGGCTATGGATGCCTGCTGGCAGCAGTGGCCATGCCAACAATATTGAAGATTTTATCATTAATATCGTGACTTGCTGATCTTAAGACAGTTATTAGTTTTCATCTTTTAAAACATCACTGGAAAAGATGGTAAATGATGATGTTTGTACGATTTTCTGGTTGTTGTTTTTGAGTTGAAATTTTCTGTGCTGTCCTAATCTGAATTTATTTCTTTTGACAGAGATAACTGCTTCTACCAGTGTGTCTCCATTGTTGGCAGCCAATTCAATTTTTTCTATTGCCCTATAAGCTGCCTTCACCTATGTCTTCTGAACTTCAAATTGTCGTTGCATTTTTCAAATAGCCGATATTTTCATTTCTCACGACACTTGCAAGTTGGTTTCCATTTAGTTTTCACGACTGTAAGCGTGAAAAATCCTCCATCGTTATTTGAACTGTCATGATCTTTTTATGATATTTTGAATAGCACTTGCCTTTAGTTTATCGTTATGTGGCTAAAGAGATTTTCGAACTATGCCTATTTTCCTATTCTTACTTTGATTGCGCAATTTGATTTTATTAAACTGGTAAGCCATCGAGCATATAGATTTATATTTTTTGAGACTTGCCTAGTCATTGAATTACATAGAGGTCATGATTTATTTTTGTTTTTTATATATATAATGTGATCATTATGTTAAAATTTTTATAGCTCTTGGCTTGTCAATTTTATGAAATCGATTGTCACAATGTTTTAAAGTTTTGATTACACATTTATGCAATTGCGCGTGGGTTTGATTTCACATTGAATATTCATGGTTTGAAGTATTATAATGGTGCATTGGTATGTCATCCACCGTTTGATTCTTTGGTTATACGAATGATATGGTTTTGAGCTATGTTATGATTGATTGAACAGAGGATTAATTCGCCGGTTGTACTTTTCCATTACTATCATGCATGGCGGTAAGTGATTCCACCACCCTCACATGCGCACATTAATGCTTCCCCTTTGATCGTTCGTAGCAGTTAGCCCAAATGACTCTGCTCCTGTGTATTGAGGAATTCAATCCAAACCCTTACCATGTGCTTTCACCATGGCCCCTGTCGTTCGAGTTGAACCTAATGGCAGCCAGGCTCTGTTGATGTTCAACAGTGCCTGTGGTGACCTCGAGGACAATGGGTGGCTCCCATTTTTACAGAAATTTGATGGTTTTAACCTCTGCGTTGCCCGAAAATTCGCATTGACCTTTGATGGCTGTCGAGCCAAGGTCGGCGATGTTCAATTGCAAATTGACGAGCAGTTTATCAGTCTTGCTACCGGTTTTCCTGTCACTAGACAATGATGGTCCAATAATTGCAAAGTAGAGGAGGTCCCTTGGACATTGCTCTTCCAGTCACGTAAGGTTAGCTCCTGTGATAAAGGTCTGTCCGTGACCATGCTGAAACAACATTGGCATGACTTATTGATGATTATCAAACAATTTATCACCTGCGAAGGTCAGTACGGGTTTGTTTTCTTACACCACCTTCGTGTTGGAAATACTAGAATAACTGAGAGGGGGGGGTGAATCAGTTATTCATAAGCTTAAACAATTTTATGCCTTTTAAATACTTATTAAGTTTTCTTCATGTGTCATCAATCAATCATACAGCATATGGACAGTAAGAGTAAAG
>ML815580.1:0-12882 GCA_009831015.1 Picea engelmannii
GCAAAAAGGATTTGATCATCAAAATAAAATAATCAAAACACGAACCCAACAAGAGTCCATGGACAAAGTGTGACAAATACATAGGAGGGTATACATGCTTAGGCATAAGATAAATGTGCTTCTATAGGTATGACAACCTTTACAACAATAACAACACTTTTACATAGAGAGAAGTGAGACAACCTAGAGGCTCTCTAGGTCATGTTTCCTAGTGGATCCATCCTAAGACCCCCGTGCACCTACTTAGGTTATAAATAATTGACAGGGGACCAATTTAATGGTCTCCAAGGGATAGTCAGATAAGATATAAGAGAAAATAATATCTTGAAATGGGGACTAAGAGGACGAACCATGACCAACCATAAATGGTTTAGAGCTACTACCTAGGTGAAACACCCTCACATAGATCATATAAGACCCGGTTCAATACAATACATGAGTGCAAAAATGGTCACACTTTTGGTTGACAGATGATAGAATAATATAAATCATCATGGTGGAACAACTGATCATGGAAATATGAGTGCACATATAATCAAGATAGGAATAAAATCTATTCATATGATGGGTCACATTTGGCGAAAAAATATGATGTGCAATAAACTGAATCTGAGGTGTAACAACTGGCTCCAACTCAGGGATATGTGCTCATCTCAAGAGTGAATAAGAATTCTAGAATCTACAAAAGACATTTTAACCGAAAACATTCTCACCAAATGGATGTCAAATGCAGGGGGGGTAAAGACACAAGTGCATTTTCCCTTCCCTGAGATAGAAATAAATCCATACATAAATGAAATGGAACCAAGGAAAAGTTAGTAGCACCATATCTTAGAGAAAATGTATAACATGTGAGCATGATATTACACATAATAAATAATAAATAAAATGAAACACACAAGTAAATCAATGCTAAGAAACTTACTTTTTAGAAGGATGCCCTATGGAATTATATATTGTCTCCATAGAACACATTTAGAACTTGCATGTTCACGGGCAAAGGCATTATTTCACCATCCAAATGACTAAGATAGAAATAATTATTACTTGCATTGTCATCAATTTTATAAGGACGCAACCAAAGGATTTTACTTACCATGTTTACCTGCTTTTTTCAATCCTCTTGTTCCACATGAGAACAAGGTTGCCTTTCTAGAAATTCTCTTGGAAAGCCTTCTTATTGAACTTTGTCTTTATATTTTCTTGACTCTTTTCTAGGTGATCAAGGGCACAACTTTGATTCTCATCAAGATTTATAAGTTGGTTGATTTTCTTCTGAACCATGTCTTGATCAAATGAAAGTTGTATTATCTTGTAAACCAAGATCTTCGAATGAACTGACAAAGTTACTTCCATCCTATAGACCAACTCAAATGGGTTATTTCTAGTGGAATGTTTCTTGGTTATTCTATCTTCCCATAGAGAATACTTGATCTTGCTATCACAACTTTTCTTATTGTCCCCCACCATCTTCTTAATGATGGTCATTCAATTTTATTACTTTATTTCGTAAGACCATTTCCTTGAGCGTAGTAGTTGGAGGAGTGGGATAGGATAATGTCATAGTTGAAAAAAAAGCTTGACAAATTTGAAGAATCAAAAGCTTCGATATTGTCGGTGATGATGTTCATTGACACTCTGAAATGAGTGATGATCTTGTCATTTAGAAACTCCATGACTACCTTGTTAGTGTCCCTCTTAGTTGGTTTGACTTCAACTCACTCTGTGAAGTAATCCATGGTCACGAAGATCCATTTATGCCCATTGCTGGAATCATCTTTGAATTTTACTACGAATTCATGGCCCCATTGTTGGAAGGGAACTTCTACTAAGACTAGCTATAAAGGGAGGGATGCCAATTTTTTCTTTCTTGTGAAAAGTTGACAAGGTTGATACGATCTTATGAACTTATGGACATCTAAAAATATACTAGGCCAATAATAACCACCTCTTAAAATATTATCGGTAGTGGTTTTTGCTGCATGATGTCCACCACATATCCCCTTATGAAATTCACCCATTAACTTCTTAGATTCTTTGGGGTCTAATCATTTTAGGATTAATCCCTCGTGATTCCTCCATCAAGGGCCTCGATTGATAAAACAAAATTTAGAGGCCTTTAATCTTAACGCTCTTCTTTTATGATCTACTAGGTAATTTGGAATTGTAAGGTTCTTCAAATAGTAAATGATATTAGCATACTAATCAAGTTGTGCCAATTATTCCACCATTGCATAAATCATAGGGAAAACTTCTTCTTTCATTCCAAGAGATACTTCATTTCCTAGAGTCATCATCTAGGCTAACCCTTGGCCCATAATTAGCTTGGTAGGCCTAATTTCCAAATCGTACTCTTTAATCTTGGCCAACCACTTTCCTCTTACTCTCAAGCAATCTTCCTAAGCCAATATATATTTTACCTTTGAGTGGGGAACATATGAACCTATCCTTGAATATCCCACATATGTATTGAAATGCTTCAATGACTTGACTAGGGTATAAACTTATTTCTCCATATGGGATACTTTAGATTTACATCCCCAAGAGTCTTACTGATAAAATATATGGATTTCTCTTCTCCTTGATCATTTTTTTGAAGAAAAAACATCATTGATGGTGTACTTAGAAGTGAAGGAGAAAACTTGGAAATCCTTTAAATAATCCGGACTTACTAGCATGAGACATTTCACAATGTCTTCTTTGATGGCCTCAAAGTCTAACTTTCCTTCTTCATCCAATTTTAAATCCACATCATTCTTGAGCAACTTGGATATAAATTTGGTTGTTTTAGCAAAGTTGGGGATAAATCTTTAGATAAAGTTGATTTTTCAAAAAATGATTGAAGCACTTTCTTGTTTCAGGGTAGAGGAATTGCTTTAATACCTTCAATCCTTTCTGGGTCAACTTTTACCCCATCCTTTGAAACTGCGTGCCGAAGAAGCTTCCCTTCAAGAACCCCAAATATGGACTTCTTTGGGTTCAATGATATTCCATACTTGCGACATCTTTGAAATACTTTCGTTAGATTCCCAACATGAGAGTGTTTTTCCTTTGAAAACACGTTAAGATCATCTTGACATATCTCAATTGTCTTTCCCATAAGATCTCTAAATGCATGATCCATGGATCTTTAAAAGGTGGCACCTACGTTGAGTAAGCCAAAATGCATTCTTAAGTATTCAAATATGCCCCAAGGTGTGGTAAATGCAGTCTTATGTATATCATCTTTATTTACACCACACTTGATTGTACCCTGAGAATCCATCCAATAATGACATCATTGTGAATCCTATGATTCTTTGCAACAAATACTCCATGTTAGGCAATGTATAATTATATTTTTTAGATGATACATTTAGGTTCCTAAAACCAACAAAAAGTCTAATATCATTTGTTTTCATTCTTACCACTACGAAGTTGGATACCCAAGTTGAATGCTTCATAAGTGCAATAATCTTAACTTGAAGAAACATTTGCAACTCTTTCTAAATAAGGGGAGCTAACTTTGGATTTATCTGTCTCAACTTTTGTTGAAAAGGCCTGGCATCCTCCTTCAAGGGTATTGTGTGTTGAATTATGTCACCCTTGTAAGATTTGAAGTCATCATATGACCTAGCAAATACATCTCTTTACTCTTTGATAAAAAATTCAATCTCTTTCCTTTATTCTCTTGAAATTCCTTTGCCAATCTTCACAATCTTAGGAATATCAGGAGATCCAATGTTGATTTCCATGCACTCCTCAAGCTTAAAAATTTATTTGTTTTTCTTGTACTTGTCATGTCCATAAAACATCTTTTCTAAAGGAACCAAACCAGAAGGAATCTTAATATCTTTCAATTGCTTTTGATATTCTACTCCTTCTTCTCTCCAATCAATTTCATTCTTAGCAAACTCTTCACGGTTGTTTTTGAATCTTATGATCTAGGTATCATCATAAAAAAATTGCCATTGCTCAACATTCTTGGGAATGGATGGTCTAAAGATGATCTCTAACTTTCCTCCTTCCAATAAATCTAGACAAGGTTGGAGGGTTGAAGTGGAAACTGCCAAAGAATCAACTTTTTCATTAAACATCACAATCTCTACTTATAGAGATAATGCATCAAATGACTCCATGGTATCCCACATATAATTCTTATACCTTATTAATCTATCATTCTTGCATGAAAACTTATTCTTCACTCGTAAGATTACCAAATTAGATCCACCTTGGATTTTCAAAATTCCAATTCCCATATCCTTAGCCATATTTTATCCAAGTAAGAGAGATTCATACTTAGACACATCTTTGGTTTCTTCAAATTCAAAGTAAAAGGAATGACACGACGTGTCACCTTGAGGGGATATAAATACAATATATGCATCAACTGTCATTCTAGACTTGGCTTCATTAAAATTCATTGCCAAGTAATATTGACATTTTCTTAGGGAGCTACTTCAGTTGCTAGCACAATATAAGATCCTAAGTCTTCCTCATAGCAAACCAATTTGTTCATAAGATCTTGGGGGTCCTCTACATGATACCTCCTTATGTTCTCATGATGTAAAGTCACAAAGGTATTTTCATAAGTAGGAATGGTAACATCAGATAGGTTCATTTGGATACTACCTGCTAGATCAACAACCATTTACAAGATAAGAGCATTCCCCATGCATCTGGGACATCTATAACAACCACATCCATCAACAATGAGATTTCCGGGTAAATAGCCAATAAAAATGGAGATCCTTGATTAGGCCACGTAATTTAACTTCTTTGGATTCCATTGCAAATATATTCTTAGAAGGTCTTGTGGTCTTCAAATCCAATTGATTCATAACTATGAGTGGCATCATATTGGTTGAGGCTATGAAGTCTAACATACAATTATGAAAGAGAAAGTCATTTACTAATAATGATATGAAAAAGGGTTGATGACTTGCATTTCTTCTTCCTTCCCGATTCTTGGATTAGAGAACAACCGGGGGATCCTCATTATCATCCACAACTTGGTTTGGTTGATTAATCACTTCAAGCCCCAAAACATCTTTTATCTAACTTCTTACGAAAGGAATATTTTCTAACTCAATTATGGGAACATGAATTTTGGAATTACCCATCTAGCTATTACACCCAACTTTAACTTAAAAGGATTACTCGTTGAGACATCACATTGAGGTAGTTTCACACTTGGTCCTACAAGTTGAGTATCTTTCTTAGGGAACCTCATAGGACCTTGTTGATCTCCTTGAGGAGGGTTTCCTTTTCTTCTTATGTAGGTCAAACCTTTATACCTGTTAGCCCACATATTTTGGATTTCCTCTTGAGATGGCTTTTCTCCAAATATTTTGATTTCTCTATCCACCTGTATGGACTTCTTCGTAACTTGTTGCATGTTCTCTTGGGACAATGGGAATTTCTTCCTCTCTTCAAATAAATTTTTGCAAGAGTCCAAATAGTTTTCATCATCTTGAGCACTTGGTTTGACCATCTCTAGATACTTTGGACAAGTATCTTCTTCATGGAAACTTTCATAGGATTAGAAATAATGAGGGGGTTCATGGTCAAACGTGTTGGTTGGTTCCAATGTTGTGGGAGTTATTTCATTTGGAGGAGGGACCTAGTACCAATTCCTTGGAGGAAACTTATTCTTTTGTTTATTTATTTCCATTGTCATGATCCTATTATGTAAGGAATTCGTCGTTTGTGAGAAGTTCGCCTCTAATATCTTCATTTAGTCGAAGATAAGGGCTAGAAGATCAAGTTCTTACTTGGAAATATGGATAGTTCTTGGCTTAGGATCGGCTCTAGCTCTAGGAGGAGCTATGATATTTGGCTTCCTTGATAAAACCTAATTATCATCTATGCTCCTAGATTTTCTTTTAGCATCCATTAGATCAATGGGCTTGGCTTCATTGAGAAAGAAACTTAATTGGCCATGGAAAGAGTTCAAATAGTATAATAGGATAATGGTTGGGGTAGGTTGATGGGTTTGAGGGATAACTTGGACAATTTTATCATATCTGAGATTGAATTCATCCATATTTTCATTCTCATTCATCTTCATATTAGTTAAATCATTCAACATAAACGTATTATCTATGTTTTCCAACCATTTACCAAAGAAAGCATCTCTACAAGCACTAAGAGAGGTAACACTATCGTCAGGCAATCCAAGAAACCACTTTCTAGCATCTTTCTTCGATGATAGAGCAAAACATTTATAAAATACATCAATATTTTCAATTGAAAGAGCTCTAACAAAATCCATGAAAGCATCCCAATGTTCATTAGCACCAATAACATTATCACCATGAAATAAAGGTATGTTTTTCAATGAGCTAGGCAAATCACGAGATTGACGAACACTATTAGAGAAATCAAATGGTTTGTAACAATCAATCAACCAAGGAGCAAACATTTGGTTTTGATTAAGGACAATTGAATTATCAACAAGTCTTCTTATATCTTGCACAAATTCAAGTCCTAATCGATTATTAACTTCTCTTATCTTAAGCCTATACTTTCTTCATCTATAGACAATTGCAAGGTCATGCACAAGATGAACACGACCTTGAGTGTTTCTTATTGTAGTGTATATTTTTGTTATATTTTGTTTATGGGGAGTCACCATATGAGATATTTAAGTTAACAATCACAACATTCTCATCAAGACACACATGCAAGATAAACCCCAACAAAAACTGGGAAATGAACTTTCTCCCTAGCAACGATTCCAAAAATGTTATCACCTAAACTAGCACCCTAGTGGAAAGTCAAACCAAACGTGTTTCCTTAGGGAAGCTAAATGGGAATTGCACCACTTTCACCTCGGTACAATATCTCTTTCACTTTAGTCCAACTCCAAAGGCCAAGGGGGGTATCCCTATCTATTAATGATAAATGATTAAGTAAATATCTTTAGTGAATTGATATCATGGAAGCCTATGATCTACTTCAATAAATCCACATTATATATGACAATCTAATGTACAAGGATTCTAACAAGTGATTAAATGCTCCAAGATAAACAATTAATATCAATAGCATAAACCACAATTATTCCACTTGAGAGATAAGAGTTAGGAGCTAGTGGATGTGCATGCCATATCTGATTTAAATATGAACAAGAAAGACAACTTAAGATTTGCATTAAAATGATTATGTTCCAACAAACCACTTTAAGCTACTTGAAAATAAACAACTTTAAGCTACTTTAATGCACTAGGAGTGAAATTGGCTAGCATGAATTTATAACGAAATGTGTGCTTTAGGTGCCAATCAATTATATACTAAATTGGGGACTAGCTTAGGGTTATCACACACTATGTTGTCAAAGTGTGAATGCCAAATTAGTTACATAATATATGAAAACATGCCTATTTGTGCTACTTGTAGATGAATACTACATTATTATGAAATTGGAAATGCCATCCATAGTACATTAGTGATTATATTGAAACTTTGAAAGGAAGCATTACGAATAATTGAGAAAGAACATTTAAATGTCAAACATGAATGATGAGCAATGTTCCACCATTGCTTATGGGGTCAAGAAGTATTCCCCTCTTAGAATTGGTCTATCTTACCTTAATGGATTAGGGATAAGAGATTAGAACCCCAAGGAAAACATGGTCTCCTCTCTGATCAGGATAAAAAATGTAGACCAAGGCCCTACAAGAAGGGGTTTCCAAGGAAGCACCTTCACCAACATGATCAACTCTACTTTGAATAAATTACAAAATACCATTGCTAGGGAACCAAAGGAAAAACAAAGCAAGGAATTGAGCACTCACCATACTAATAAAGGAAGAAGCAAGAGATAAACCCTAAAATGTATTCTCTCCAAGTGGTAGTCTTACCCTTCAAATGGACCGATCTTGAAAGCTTGTAGTAGTCTTGAGCAAACACACAAATATTTGATGCACCAAAAATAAACCAAGAGAGAGAGAGAGAGAGCTCCAAGAATTGACACCAAAACCTCAATAGGTAGAATTAAAAAAAAATGTGTTCTCAAAAGAAGTAGCCAAAAACAACAATATGGAATGAGACAAGAACCTCTATTTATGAAAGATGCTTCTACATCTGGCTCATTCTTTATTATTTTCTTCTCCTTAAATATAACCTAGAAGAATTACAAAAAATGACTTGTATTCTAACTAACCTAAAGAGATCAAGTCATAATACAATAAGAATGTGCCACACATACAATAAATCCTCCAAGAGAGGAGGTCATCCATCCAAAAGAGGTGACTAGGTCCAAGAAGATTCTACATCTCTCCCAAGTGAAAAGGGATACCATTAGAACATGCATTGGAAAATGGAAACCCCCACACTTATTCCTAAGGTTTGTACTTGACAAACTAGTTTTAAAGAAGTGGCATATCACACTCTCATCCATGGAGTTGGAGCAAACCTCGCCATGAACAAGAAATTACCATGGCCTGCAATGATTTTATGTGTAGGATCCTACAATTTTAAACATGCAAAGGAAACTTAGGTTGGAGAAGAAATCCTACCGTTTTGGGGAGGAAATATTTCGCATACATGACCCCTTGAAAGTTGTCACTTGACACTGTTTGATCTATAATATAGATGGCCCTATGAAACTAAAGTATGGAAGGAAGAGGAAATCTACAAAATGGCTACTAACTATGATGAAATACTTTATAGGATGAGAGGCAACACCCAACACAAGAAATACAAATTGGAAAAGGAGAAAGTTGAGAAAGAAGTTGCAACTAAGACAACAACTGAAAATGAAAGGTTGGAGAAAGAAGTTGAAGCATCAAGACTTTAACAAGAATAAGAAGCTACAACAAAGGGAGACACAAAGGTAGATTAAGAGAGAAAATAAAAAGAAGAACAAGAGTAGACGAGAATTAGATCAAAACAAAAGGAGAAATTGGAGCGGGATGAAGAAGAAAGGCAGAAGAAAGAAGAAGACGATAATAAGGCTTACGAGGAGGCTCAAGGAACTGACCCTATGGATATTAGACCACCTAAATATACTTTTGGCACCACTTTCATTGGAGGTCATTTTCTTGTAGGAGAAATAGGTTTGGGAGAGCCTACTTCTTCCAAGGCCGACATGGTAGACAACCTTAACTCATTCATATTTGACAAGGCTAAAGGAAGAATTTTTAAGCAATCTCTGAAGAGTCTTCCCATTATAGGCGCTCCAACGCTTGCAGTGACTATAGAAACACCATTGATTATGGAAATCAAGGAAGATCCCATATATCTAGTCTTGGCAGGAGTGGTATTCACGCAGGCCTCTAAGAAAAACATCATAGATATGACTAAAGAGATTGAAGAATATAAAGCTAAGATCAAAGATTTGGAAGAAGAGGCAAAGTATTGCAAAGAAGAAGGAACAAATATTTTTTAATTCAGAGCTTGTGCACGTGAAGCATAAGAGGAGTTTAAAACCACCTTAAAGCAATTGTACACCAAATTGAAGGAGTTATAGGATATATCTACATAGTTGTTAGCATTATCAGACAAATTCAAAATAAAAAAATTGTAGAGAAAATTCATGTAGGCATGGATAATCTGAAAAGGTGGCCAGAAGAGAACCCAAATGTGCCTTAATACCTTCCAAGAATTATTGAAAAATAAAATAGGTAGAATTATGTAACACTTACCCACTGCCAGAGGAAGGGGGAGGAGCTAGAAAATGATATATCAAATTCGATAAACAATTGCACGTGCATCCATACTGTAGTAGAAAAATTGACGGAAAGATGAAAGTTGCCTTAAATAGGAGATATGAGCCAACCAAGATTAGCATAACAAGTCATTTTAGAACTAGAAGAAAATTTTCATTCAAGAGTAATCTCCATGGGTACGGTTCAACAAGTCACCAAGGCAGGGTTAAACGAACACATAGTGGTACCTTCTAAAGATAATAACTTATTAAGTTCCTTTTTGTTCACAATGAAAAATAATATGGACATCCTGTCCCAAGATGAAGCCACATATGAAGTCACATTATAATATTTTCTCTTTAGGAGAGTAATAATAATTGCTTCTTATCATGAAGTGTGGACTACATACTTTAAAGATAAAGTTGAGGGATGATTGTAATATTGTTTCTTTAAGCTATAAAGCATGATGTATAAAGTTAGGAAAAGACAAAATAGAGAAGTACAAGAGTTGTAGCTACCAATGGGAAGTCAAGAAGTCCCAAGAAATAGTTGAAACTCATGAGATATATACGCACAAGATCACCTATTTGAAAAGGATCTTACTTTTTGTAACTTTTGGAACTATTTCTGAAATTTTTAATGAAAATAAGCCCATGAGCAATTTTGGAGGAGAAGTAATTTAGTTCTAAGTAATTTGCTTGTTGTGAACTATTTCTAGTTTTTGTATTGTCATCTTCACTAGTGTAAGGTTATATTATTCATATGACAAATTATTCTTCTATGAGTTTTTATAGCTTTGCATTATATTACTTTTCTGATATTGTTGTTCTGAGTTGATAAGTAGATGGTTAGTGAATTACTTATTGTTCTAGACTAACTTGTTCACATTTATTTGTTCATTATTTACGATTTCCTTCTTTTCTTTAACATCTATTTATTTTTGATATACAAGTAGGAATTTGTAATTTACCCTCTATTTAATTTGTTAGTATGCTCCTAGCTAGGATATGTTTTAATAATTTTGCTTTCAATACTTAGATTATTTCATATTGCACACCACACTTTGCATTCCAACCACCCCATACCCATTTAATTCAGTAATGGTTGTCAGCCAAAATCTGGATGGGCCTCCTATGCCAAAGGGTGTGAAGTCTAATGGGGAATTTATACCGAGGAATACCCCTATCTATTGAAGGGCACCTTGCCCACATCAGTAGGTCCAAAAGAGAGGACAACTCCTCTAATCAAGATCAAAGGTCTAAGTTTGAGGTTTCTAAGGTGAAAAACGACCTCATATCATGTAAGCAACCTCTACAAGTCATGGAATGCCCCCCTCCAAGTCAAAATGTGTCAACGCGTGCTAAAATGGTTAGTATACAAGTGCTCCAAAGGGATTTACCCTTAAATAAAGTGAATGATGTGTCCAAAAATGAAGAAGGAGGATAATGCTCAAGGATATAGGATGTGGCATGTCAAGAGGAAACCCATGCATGTGGAAATAACTCTAAAGTGCCTCAGATGATGTGACCAGTGCCTTGGGATCTATAAACTACCTCAGGAAACTTGAAATTTGATGAGCCACTATAGAATCATCTTCAAGAGTCATAGCCAAAGTATGACAAATACACAAGAGGGGTTCCATTGTTAGGCACACGAAAAGTGTGCTTTTATAGGTATGAAAACCTTTACAACACAAGTAACACTTTTACATAGAGAGAAGTTAGACAACCTAGAGGCTCTCTAGGCCATGTGTCTTAGTAGATTGATCCCAATAGATGAAACAAGTGGATATCGGTGGCCATGCACCTATTCCAAATGGCTCGTCTTGGTAGTTTTTTCAATTTGGTAGTTTTTTCCTAGTTTTTGGGTCTTGAATTTTCGGGGCCGTTTGGAGGCCCTAAACAACGTTTTTAGGGCTCGCCATAGTCAAACTGTAAATGGAGTTGAAGTTTGATGACACAATGTGTAGTCCTTGGATAGAACTTTCCAATGGGCTATCATGCGCCTAAAACGAAGATCGTATGCAAAAGTTACGACCCTGAGAAGTTGATGTACCAACTTACCCCAACGTGGCCCACATGCATTTTGGCGCTTCATCTCCTAGGTTTAGGTTTTTGGTTTTCTAGGGTTTTGGAATTCATGTTTATTGTAAAAAGGCTTTCAGAGCCTCGTTGTACTCATCTTCTTGTGAATGAGTGCAACTGTCACATCTCTTCATAGAGATAAGCCACCACCATTCTAACAAGCTTGTTTTCAGTCTGCATTTTATAGTTTTAACATATTTCTTTATTGAATAGAAGCCAATTTTAATGTATCTCTGTTATTGTTCATTGTGTCTCTATGTTAATAATAATAATAATAATCTATGTTCATTTCGTTCTGCTCATAAAATCTGGATCATTGGTATCAGAGCGGTTTGCTTGTTGTCGTTCTTAGTGCATGTCCTCGACGAGGTCAGGGTACAAGGAGTTGGGTCTCAAGCTTGTTTCTCTTGAGGATAAGAGGTATCACATGCCCAATTGAACTTCCACGGTGGGAGAAAAGAAAAACGACAAGACATGAGATCCTTTCAAACCGTTTCTCTAGGAATCCCTCGCGCAACAGAGGAACGAGATGATGGATAATTTTTCACAAATCCTTCAACGACTACCAAAAAGTGATGCATCTTCATCGAACGGAGGCGCTGCCCCCTTCAAGGTACATATAAACTTTTATATTCCTATATTTGAAGGTCAGATAGACACAGATGCTGTAGACAAATGGTTGAATCTTATAAAAGGGTATTTTTCTGTCCATAACTTTTCGAATAGAGAAAAAGATGGAACGAGACGGAAGCCAGTGCGGCTAGGGTCCAAACCCTAGCCGCCACCGATCTGATCTTCGTTTGCAGGGGCCCTGAGCGTCTTTCGCAGCTGCCGATCAAGGTTTTCATAGATCTCCCTCTGTTCTCTCTGCATACAGGACGCGATTCGGCGGTTCCAGCTCGCCCCTCCTGCGTGCACGCGATCTGGAGCAGTGGTAGCCGTTGGTGGTCGCCGCCCGGCCAATATGGCTTCAAATCCGAGTGCCGAAACCGAAGAAGATCTATTGGAAGCCTTTAAAGCTACAGTCCGTTCGGCAGGACCTTCCAAGCCGGCTCTCTCGACTAAATTTGTTAAGAAGATGGAGGAAATCCCTTCTCTGGAGCTATCTCCAGAGGAGCCCTGCAACATCGCCCTCTCTCTGGCAGAAAACGCCCTCATCGGAAAGT
>ML815580.1:21255-36252 GCA_009831015.1 Picea engelmannii
GCAAAAAGGATTTGATCATCAAAATAAAATAATCAAAACACGAACCCAACAAGAGTCCATGGACAAAGTGTGACAAATACATAGGAGGGTATACATGCTTAGGCATAAGATAAATGTGCTTCTATAGGTATGACAACCTTTACAACAATAACAACACTTTTACATAGAGAGAAGTGAGACAACCTAGAGGCTCTCTAGGTCATGTTTCCTAGTGGATCCATCCTAAGACCCCCGTGCACCTACTTAGGTTATAAATAATTGACAGGGGACCAATTTAATGGTCTCCAAGGGATAGTCAGATAAGATATAAGAGAAAATAATATCTTGAAATGGGGACTAAGAGGACGAACCATGACCAACCATAAATGGTTTAGAGCTACTACCTAGGTGAAACACCCTCACATAGATCATATAAGACCCGGTTCAATACAATACATGAGTGCAAAAATGGTCACACTTTTGGTTGACAGATGATAGAATAATATAAATCATCATGGTGGAACAACTGATCATGGAAATATGAGTGCACATATAATCAAGATAGGAATAAAATCTATTCATATGATGGGTCACATTTGGCGAAAAAATATGATGTGCAATAAACTGAATCTGAGGTGTAACAACTGGCTCCAACTCAGGGATATGTGCTCATCTCAAGAGTGAATAAGAATTCTAGAATCTACAAAAGACATTTTAACCGAAAACATTCTCACCAAATGGATGTCAAATGCAGGGGGGGTAAAGACACAAGTGCATTTTCCCTTCCCTGAGATAGAAATAAATCCATACATAAATGAAATGGAACCAAGGAAAAGTTAGTAGCACCATATCTTAGAGAAAATGTATAACATGTGAGCATGATATTACACATAATAAATAATAAATAAAATGAAACACACAAGTAAATCAATGCTAAGAAACTTACTTTTTAGAAGGATGCCCTATGGAATTATATATTGTCTCCATAGAACACATTTAGAACTTGCATGTTCACGGGCAAAGGCATTATTTCACCATCCAAATGACTAAGATAGAAATAATTATTACTTGCATTGTCATCAATTTTATAAGGACGCAACCAAAGGATTTTACTTACCATGTTTACCTGCTTTTTTCAATCCTCTTGTTCCACATGAGAACAAGGTTGCCTTTCTAGAAATTCTCTTGGAAAGCCTTCTTATTGAACTTTGTCTTTATATTTTCTTGACTCTTTTCTAGGTGATCAAGGGCACAACTTTGATTCTCATCAAGATTTATAAGTTGGTTGATTTTCTTCTGAACCATGTCTTGATCAAATGAAAGTTGTATTATCTTGTAAACCAAGATCTTCGAATGAACTGACAAAGTTACTTCCATCCTATAGACCAACTCAAATGGGTTATTTCTAGTGGAATGTTTCTTGGTTATTCTATCTTCCCATAGAGAATACTTGATCTTGCTATCACAACTTTTCTTATTGTCCCCCACCATCTTCTTAATGATGGTCATTCAATTTTATTACTTTATTTCGTAAGACCATTTCCTTGAGCGTAGTAGTTGGAGGAGTGGGATAGGATAATGTCATAGTTGAAAAAAAAGCTTGACAAATTTGAAGAATCAAAAGCTTCGATATTGTCGGTGATGATGTTCATTGACACTCTGAAATGAGTGATGATCTTGTCATTTAGAAACTCCATGACTACCTTGTTAGTGTCCCTCTTAGTTGGTTTGACTTCAACTCACTCTGTGAAGTAATCCATGGTCACGAAGATCCATTTATGCCCATTGCTGGAATCATCTTTGAATTTTACTACGAATTCATGGCCCCATTGTTGGAAGGGAACTTCTACTAAGACTAGCTATAAAGGGAGGGATGCCAATTTTTTCTTTCTTGTGAAAAGTTGACAAGGTTGATACGATCTTATGAACTTATGGACATCTAAAAATATACTAGGCCAATAATAACCACCTCTTAAAATATTATCGGTAGTGGTTTTTGCTGCATGATGTCCACCACATATCCCCTTATGAAATTCACCCATTAACTTCTTAGATTCTTTGGGGTCTAATCATTTTAGGATTAATCCCTCGTGATTCCTCCATCAAGGGCCTCGATTGATAAAACAAAATTTAGAGGCCTTTAATCTTAACGCTCTTCTTTTATGATCTACTAGGTAATTTGGAATTGTAAGGTTCTTCAAATAGTAAATGATATTAGCATACTAATCAAGTTGTGCCAATTATTCCACCATTGCATAAATCATAGGGAAAACTTCTTCTTTCATTCCAAGAGATACTTCATTTCCTAGAGTCATCATCTAGGCTAACCCTTGGCCCATAATTAGCTTGGTAGGCCTAATTTCCAAATCGTACTCTTTAATCTTGGCCAACCACTTTCCTCTTACTCTCAAGCAATCTTCCTAAGCCAATATATATTTTACCTTTGAGTGGGGAACATATGAACCTATCCTTGAATATCCCACATATGTATTGAAATGCTTCAATGACTTGACTAGGGTATAAACTTATTTCTCCATATGGGATACTTTAGATTTACATCCCCAAGAGTCTTACTGATAAAATATATGGATTTCTCTTCTCCTTGATCATTTTTTTGAAGAAAAAACATCATTGATGGTGTACTTAGAAGTGAAGGAGAAAACTTGGAAATCCTTTAAATAATCCGGACTTACTAGCATGAGACATTTCACAATGTCTTCTTTGATGGCCTCAAAGTCTAACTTTCCTTCTTCATCCAATTTTAAATCCACATCATTCTTGAGCAACTTGGATATAAATTTGGTTGTTTTAGCAAAGTTGGGGATAAATCTTTAGATAAAGTTGATTTTTCAAAAAATGATTGAAGCACTTTCTTGTTTCAGGGTAGAGGAATTGCTTTAATACCTTCAATCCTTTCTGGGTCAACTTTTACCCCATCCTTTGAAACTGCGTGCCGAAGAAGCTTCCCTTCAAGAACCCCAAATATGGACTTCTTTGGGTTCAATGATATTCCATACTTGCGACATCTTTGAAATACTTTCGTTAGATTCCCAACATGAGAGTGTTTTTCCTTTGAAAACACGTTAAGATCATCTTGACATATCTCAATTGTCTTTCCCATAAGATCTCTAAATGCATGATCCATGGATCTTTAAAAGGTGGCACCTACGTTGAGTAAGCCAAAATGCATTCTTAAGTATTCAAATATGCCCCAAGGTGTGGTAAATGCAGTCTTATGTATATCATCTTTATTTACACCACACTTGATTGTACCCTGAGAATCCATCCAATAATGACATCATTGTGAATCCTATGATTCTTTGCAACAAATACTCCATGTTAGGCAATGTATAATTATATTTTTTAGATGATACATTTAGGTTCCTAAAACCAACAAAAAGTCTAATATCATTTGTTTTCATTCTTACCACTACGAAGTTGGATACCCAAGTTGAATGCTTCATAAGTGCAATAATCTTAACTTGAAGAAACATTTGCAACTCTTTCTAAATAAGGGGAGCTAACTTTGGATTTATCTGTCTCAACTTTTGTTGAAAAGGCCTGGCATCCTCCTTCAAGGGTATTGTGTGTTGAATTATGTCACCCTTGTAAGATTTGAAGTCATCATATGACCTAGCAAATACATCTCTTTACTCTTTGATAAAAAATTCAATCTCTTTCCTTTATTCTCTTGAAATTCCTTTGCCAATCTTCACAATCTTAGGAATATCAGGAGATCCAATGTTGATTTCCATGCACTCCTCAAGCTTAAAAATTTATTTGTTTTTCTTGTACTTGTCATGTCCATAAAACATCTTTTCTAAAGGAACCAAACCAGAAGGAATCTTAATATCTTTCAATTGCTTTTGATATTCTACTCCTTCTTCTCTCCAATCAATTTCATTCTTAGCAAACTCTTCACGGTTGTTTTTGAATCTTATGATCTAGGTATCATCATAAAAAAATTGCCATTGCTCAACATTCTTGGGAATGGATGGTCTAAAGATGATCTCTAACTTTCCTCCTTCCAATAAATCTAGACAAGGTTGGAGGGTTGAAGTGGAAACTGCCAAAGAATCAACTTTTTCATTAAACATCACAATCTCTACTTATAGAGATAATGCATCAAATGACTCCATGGTATCCCACATATAATTCTTATACCTTATTAATCTATCATTCTTGCATGAAAACTTATTCTTCACTCGTAAGATTACCAAATTAGATCCACCTTGGATTTTCAAAATTCCAATTCCCATATCCTTAGCCATATTTTATCCAAGTAAGAGAGATTCATACTTAGACACATCTTTGGTTTCTTCAAATTCAAAGTAAAAGGAATGACACGACGTGTCACCTTGAGGGGATATAAATACAATATATGCATCAACTGTCATTCTAGACTTGGCTTCATTAAAATTCATTGCCAAGTAATATTGACATTTTCTTAGGGAGCTACTTCAGTTGCTAGCACAATATAAGATCCTAAGTCTTCCTCATAGCAAACCAATTTGTTCATAAGATCTTGGGGGTCCTCTACATGATACCTCCTTATGTTCTCATGATGTAAAGTCACAAAGGTATTTTCATAAGTAGGAATGGTAACATCAGATAGGTTCATTTGGATACTACCTGCTAGATCAACAACCATTTACAAGATAAGAGCATTCCCCATGCATCTGGGACATCTATAACAACCACATCCATCAACAATGAGATTTCCGGGTAAATAGCCAATAAAAATGGAGATCCTTGATTAGGCCACGTAATTTAACTTCTTTGGATTCCATTGCAAATATATTCTTAGAAGGTCTTGTGGTCTTCAAATCCAATTGATTCATAACTATGAGTGGCATCATATTGGTTGAGGCTATGAAGTCTAACATACAATTATGAAAGAGAAAGTCATTTACTAATAATGATATGAAAAAGGGTTGATGACTTGCATTTCTTCTTCCTTCCCGATTCTTGGATTAGAGAACAACCGGGGGATCCTCATTATCATCCACAACTTGGTTTGGTTGATTAATCACTTCAAGCCCCAAAACATCTTTTATCTAACTTCTTACGAAAGGAATATTTTCTAACTCAATTATGGGAACATGAATTTTGGAATTACCCATCTAGCTATTACACCCAACTTTAACTTAAAAGGATTACTCGTTGAGACATCACATTGAGGTAGTTTCACACTTGGTCCTACAAGTTGAGTATCTTTCTTAGGGAACCTCATAGGACCTTGTTGATCTCCTTGAGGAGGGTTTCCTTTTCTTCTTATGTAGGTCAAACCTTTATACCTGTTAGCCCACATATTTTGGATTTCCTCTTGAGATGGCTTTTCTCCAAATATTTTGATTTCTCTATCCACCTGTATGGACTTCTTCGTAACTTGTTGCATGTTCTCTTGGGACAATGGGAATTTCTTCCTCTCTTCAAATAAATTTTTGCAAGAGTCCAAATAGTTTTCATCATCTTGAGCACTTGGTTTGACCATCTCTAGATACTTTGGACAAGTATCTTCTTCATGGAAACTTTCATAGGATTAGAAATAATGAGGGGGTTCATGGTCAAACGTGTTGGTTGGTTCCAATGTTGTGGGAGTTATTTCATTTGGAGGAGGGACCTAGTACCAATTCCTTGGAGGAAACTTATTCTTTTGTTTATTTATTTCCATTGTCATGATCCTATTATGTAAGGAATTCGTCGTTTGTGAGAAGTTCGCCTCTAATATCTTCATTTAGTCGAAGATAAGGGCTAGAAGATCAAGTTCTTACTTGGAAATATGGATAGTTCTTGGCTTAGGATCGGCTCTAGCTCTAGGAGGAGCTATGATATTTGGCTTCCTTGATAAAACCTAATTATCATCTATGCTCCTAGATTTTCTTTTAGCATCCATTAGATCAATGGGCTTGGCTTCATTGAGAAAGAAACTTAATTGGCCATGGAAAGAGTTCAAATAGTATAATAGGATAATGGTTGGGGTAGGTTGATGGGTTTGAGGGATAACTTGGACAATTTTATCATATCTGAGATTGAATTCATCCATATTTTCATTCTCATTCATCTTCATATTAGTTAAATCATTCAACATAAACGTATTATCTATGTTTTCCAACCATTTACCAAAGAAAGCATCTCTACAAGCACTAAGAGAGGTAACACTATCGTCAGGCAATCCAAGAAACCACTTTCTAGCATCTTTCTTCGATGATAGAGCAAAACATTTATAAAATACATCAATATTTTCAATTGAAAGAGCTCTAACAAAATCCATGAAAGCATCCCAATGTTCATTAGCACCAATAACATTATCACCATGAAATAAAGGTATGTTTTTCAATGAGCTAGGCAAATCACGAGATTGACGAACACTATTAGAGAAATCAAATGGTTTGTAACAATCAATCAACCAAGGAGCAAACATTTGGTTTTGATTAAGGACAATTGAATTATCAACAAGTCTTCTTATATCTTGCACAAATTCAAGTCCTAATCGATTATTAACTTCTCTTATCTTAAGCCTATACTTTCTTCATCTATAGACAATTGCAAGGTCATGCACAAGATGAACACGACCTTGAGTGTTTCTTATTGTAGTGTATATTTTTGTTATATTTTGTTTATGGGGAGTCACCATATGAGATATTTAAGTTAACAATCACAACATTCTCATCAAGACACACATGCAAGATAAACCCCAACAAAAACTGGGAAATGAACTTTCTCCCTAGCAACGATTCCAAAAATGTTATCACCTAAACTAGCACCCTAGTGGAAAGTCAAACCAAACGTGTTTCCTTAGGGAAGCTAAATGGGAATTGCACCACTTTCACCTCGGTACAATATCTCTTTCACTTTAGTCCAACTCCAAAGGCCAAGGGGGGTATCCCTATCTATTAATGATAAATGATTAAGTAAATATCTTTAGTGAATTGATATCATGGAAGCCTATGATCTACTTCAATAAATCCACATTATATATGACAATCTAATGTACAAGGATTCTAACAAGTGATTAAATGCTCCAAGATAAACAATTAATATCAATAGCATAAACCACAATTATTCCACTTGAGAGATAAGAGTTAGGAGCTAGTGGATGTGCATGCCATATCTGATTTAAATATGAACAAGAAAGACAACTTAAGATTTGCATTAAAATGATTATGTTCCAACAAACCACTTTAAGCTACTTGAAAATAAACAACTTTAAGCTACTTTAATGCACTAGGAGTGAAATTGGCTAGCATGAATTTATAACGAAATGTGTGCTTTAGGTGCCAATCAATTATATACTAAATTGGGGACTAGCTTAGGGTTATCACACACTATGTTGTCAAAGTGTGAATGCCAAATTAGTTACATAATATATGAAAACATGCCTATTTGTGCTACTTGTAGATGAATACTACATTATTATGAAATTGGAAATGCCATCCATAGTACATTAGTGATTATATTGAAACTTTGAAAGGAAGCATTACGAATAATTGAGAAAGAACATTTAAATGTCAAACATGAATGATGAGCAATGTTCCACCATTGCTTATGGGGTCAAGAAGTATTCCCCTCTTAGAATTGGTCTATCTTACCTTAATGGATTAGGGATAAGAGATTAGAACCCCAAGGAAAACATGGTCTCCTCTCTGATCAGGATAAAAAATGTAGACCAAGGCCCTACAAGAAGGGGTTTCCAAGGAAGCACCTTCACCAACATGATCAACTCTACTTTGAATAAATTACAAAATACCATTGCTAGGGAACCAAAGGAAAAACAAAGCAAGGAATTGAGCACTCACCATACTAATAAAGGAAGAAGCAAGAGATAAACCCTAAAATGTATTCTCTCCAAGTGGTAGTCTTACCCTTCAAATGGACCGATCTTGAAAGCTTGTAGTAGTCTTGAGCAAACACACAAATATTTGATGCACCAAAAATAAACCAAGAGAGAGAGAGAGAGAGCTCCAAGAATTGACACCAAAACCTCAATAGGTAGAATTAAAAAAAAATGTGTTCTCAAAAGAAGTAGCCAAAAACAACAATATGGAATGAGACAAGAACCTCTATTTATGAAAGATGCTTCTACATCTGGCTCATTCTTTATTATTTTCTTCTCCTTAAATATAACCTAGAAGAATTACAAAAAATGACTTGTATTCTAACTAACCTAAAGAGATCAAGTCATAATACAATAAGAATGTGCCACACATACAATAAATCCTCCAAGAGAGGAGGTCATCCATCCAAAAGAGGTGACTAGGTCCAAGAAGATTCTACATCTCTCCCAAGTGAAAAGGGATACCATTAGAACATGCATTGGAAAATGGAAACCCCCACACTTATTCCTAAGGTTTGTACTTGACAAACTAGTTTTAAAGAAGTGGCATATCACACTCTCATCCATGGAGTTGGAGCAAACCTCGCCATGAACAAGAAATTACCATGGCCTGCAATGATTTTATGTGTAGGATCCTACAATTTTAAACATGCAAAGGAAACTTAGGTTGGAGAAGAAATCCTACCGTTTTGGGGAGGAAATATTTCGCATACATGACCCCTTGAAAGTTGTCACTTGACACTGTTTGATCTATAATATAGATGGCCCTATGAAACTAAAGTATGGAAGGAAGAGGAAATCTACAAAATGGCTACTAACTATGATGAAATACTTTATAGGATGAGAGGCAACACCCAACACAAGAAATACAAATTGGAAAAGGAGAAAGTTGAGAAAGAAGTTGCAACTAAGACAACAACTGAAAATGAAAGGTTGGAGAAAGAAGTTGAAGCATCAAGACTTTAACAAGAATAAGAAGCTACAACAAAGGGAGACACAAAGGTAGATTAAGAGAGAAAATAAAAAGAAGAACAAGAGTAGACGAGAATTAGATCAAAACAAAAGGAGAAATTGGAGCGGGATGAAGAAGAAAGGCAGAAGAAAGAAGAAGACGATAATAAGGCTTACGAGGAGGCTCAAGGAACTGACCCTATGGATATTAGACCACCTAAATATACTTTTGGCACCACTTTCATTGGAGGTCATTTTCTTGTAGGAGAAATAGGTTTGGGAGAGCCTACTTCTTCCAAGGCCGACATGGTAGACAACCTTAACTCATTCATATTTGACAAGGCTAAAGGAAGAATTTTTAAGCAATCTCTGAAGAGTCTTCCCATTATAGGCGCTCCAACGCTTGCAGTGACTATAGAAACACCATTGATTATGGAAATCAAGGAAGATCCCATATATCTAGTCTTGGCAGGAGTGGTATTCACGCAGGCCTCTAAGAAAAACATCATAGATATGACTAAAGAGATTGAAGAATATAAAGCTAAGATCAAAGATTTGGAAGAAGAGGCAAAGTATTGCAAAGAAGAAGGAACAAATATTTTTTAATTCAGAGCTTGTGCACGTGAAGCATAAGAGGAGTTTAAAACCACCTTAAAGCAATTGTACACCAAATTGAAGGAGTTATAGGATATATCTACATAGTTGTTAGCATTATCAGACAAATTCAAAATAAAAAAATTGTAGAGAAAATTCATGTAGGCATGGATAATCTGAAAAGGTGGCCAGAAGAGAACCCAAATGTGCCTTAATACCTTCCAAGAATTATTGAAAAATAAAATAGGTAGAATTATGTAACACTTACCCACTGCCAGAGGAAGGGGGAGGAGCTAGAAAATGATATATCAAATTCGATAAACAATTGCACGTGCATCCATACTGTAGTAGAAAAATTGACGGAAAGATGAAAGTTGCCTTAAATAGGAGATATGAGCCAACCAAGATTAGCATAACAAGTCATTTTAGAACTAGAAGAAAATTTTCATTCAAGAGTAATCTCCATGGGTACGGTTCAACAAGTCACCAAGGCAGGGTTAAACGAACACATAGTGGTACCTTCTAAAGATAATAACTTATTAAGTTCCTTTTTGTTCACAATGAAAAATAATATGGACATCCTGTCCCAAGATGAAGCCACATATGAAGTCACATTATAATATTTTCTCTTTAGGAGAGTAATAATAATTGCTTCTTATCATGAAGTGTGGACTACATACTTTAAAGATAAAGTTGAGGGATGATTGTAATATTGTTTCTTTAAGCTATAAAGCATGATGTATAAAGTTAGGAAAAGACAAAATAGAGAAGTCCAAGAGTTTTAGCTACCAATGGGAAGTCAAGAAGTCCCAAGAAATAGTTGCAACTCATGAGATATATACGCACAAGACCACCTAGTCGAAAGGGATCTTACTTTTTGTAACTTTTGGAACTATTTCTGAAATTTTTAATGAAAATAAGCCCATGGGAAATTTTGGAGGAGAAGTAATTTAGTTCTAAGTAATTTGCTTGTTGTGAACTATTTCTAGTTTTTGTATTGTCATCTTCATTACTGTAAGGTTATATTATTCATATGACAAACTGTTCTTCTTTGAGTTTTTATAGCTTTGCATTATATTACTTTTCTGATATTGTTGTTCTGAGTTGATAAATAGATGGTTAATGAATTACTTATTGTTCTAGACTAACTTGTTCACATTTATTTGTTCATTATTTACGATTTCCTTCTTTTCTTTAACATCTATCTATTTTTGATATACAAGTAGGAATTTGTAATTTACCCTCTATTTAATTTGTTAGTATGCTCCTAGCTAGGATATGTTTTAATAATTTTTATTTCAATACTTAGATTATTTCATATTGCACACCACACTTTGCATTCCAACCACCCCATACCCATTCAATTCAGTAATGGTTGTCAGCCAAAATCTGGATGGGCCTCCTATGCCAAAGGGTGTGAAGTCTAATGGGGAATTTATACCGAGGAGTACCCCTATCTATTAAAGGGCACCTTGCCCACATCAATAGGTCCAAAATAGAGGACAACTCCTCTAATCAAGATCAAAGGTCTAAGTTTGAGGTTTCTAAGGTGAAAAATGACCTCATATAATGTAAGCAACCTCTACAAGTCATGGAATGCCCCCCTCCAAGTCAAAATGTGTCAACACATGCTAAAATGGTTAGTATACAAGTGCTCCAAAGGGATTTACCCTTAAATAAAGTGAATGATGTGTCCAAAAATGATGAAGGAGGATAATGATCAAGGATATAGGATGTGGCATGTCAAGAGGAAACCCATGCATATGGAAATAACTCTAAAGTGCCTCAGATGATGTCACCAGTGCCTTGGGATCCATAAACTACCTCAGGAAACTTGAAATTTGATGAGACACTATAGAATCATCTTCAAGAGTCATAGCCAAAGTATGAAAAATACATAAGAGGGGTTCCATGCTTAGGCACAAGAAAAGTGTGCTTTTATAGGTATGAAAACCTTTACAACACAAGTAACACTTTTACATAAAGAGAAGCTAGACAACCTAGAGGCTCTCTAGGCCACGTGTCTTAGTAGATTGATCCCAAGAGCTGAAACAAGTGGATATCGGTGGCCATGCACCTATTCCAAATGGCTCATCTTGGTAGTTTTTTTCAGTTTGGTAGTTTTTTCCTAGTTTTTGGGTCTTGAATTTTCGGGGCCGTTTGGAGGCCCTAAACAACGTTTTTAAGGATCTCCATAGTCAAACTGTAAATGGAGTTGAATTTTGATGACACAATGTGTAGTCCTTGGATAGAACTTTCTAACGAGCTATCATGTGCCTAAAACGAAGATCATATGCAAAAGTTACGACCCTGAGAAGTTGATGTACTGACTTACCCCAACGTGGACCACATGACTTTTGGCGCTTCATCTCCTAGGGTTAGGTTTTTGGTTTTCTAGGGTTTTGGAATTCATGTTTATTGTAAAAAGGATTTCAGAGCCTCGTTGTACTCATCTTCTTGTGAATGAATGCAACCGTCACATCTCTTCATAGAGATAAACCACCACCATTCTAATAAGCTTGCTTTCAGTCTGCATTTTACAGTTTTAACATATTTCTTTATTGAATAGAAGCCAATTTTACTGTATCTCTGTTATTTTTCATTGTGTCTCTATGTTAATAATAATAATACTAATCTGTGTTCATTTCGTTCTGCTCATAAAATTTGGATCATTGGTATCATAGTGGTTTGCTCATTGTCATTCTTAGTGCATGTCCTTGACGAGGTCAGGCTACAAAGAGTTGGGTCTCGAGCTTATTTCTCTTGAGGACAAGAGGTATCACATGCCCAATTGAACTTCCACGATGGGAGAAAATAAAGATGACAAGACATGAGATCCTTTCGAACTGTTTCTCTAGGAATCCCTCGCGTAACAGAGGAACGAGATGATGGATAATTTTTCACAAATCCTTCGACGACTACCAAAAAGTGATGCATCTTCATCGAGCGGAGGCACCGCCCCCTTCAAGCTACATATCAACTTTTATATTCCTATATTTGAAGGTCAGATAGACACAGATGCTGTAGACAAATGGTTGAATCTTATAAAAGGGTATTTTTCTGTCCATAACTTTTCGAATAGAGAAAAGCTTACTTTTGCACTCCTCAAAGCCATCCCCCATGTCAAAGATTGATGTGAGACTTTCTGTGAGAAAAAGGAAACAGAGGAACCCTCATTATTTACAGTCGCACTCCCCTAGGAGTCCTTCAGGGATGCTATTACGGAACAATACTATCCTATTGGAAGTTATGATGACCTGTATACAAAATGGACCACACTCTGGTAGGAAAGAGACCAAGCAGTGCCATAGTTCACAAATATATTCCATACCTTGTGCACCAAGTTGGGCATCAAATATTATGAGTGACATCTGGTGCTCAAGTACCGCGATGGTCTGCATAGATACATCTAGATAGAAATGGAGTTTTTGGACATCTCATTTTTCGGCGCAGCTTATCAATATGCTGTCAAAATTGAGTAAAAGCTTAAACAAAAGATGCGACTGTTTGGGTTTGGGAACCCCTCACAGCAGAAGCAGGGAAAGGGCAACCCCAACTCCCAGAACAAAGGGCAGAGAAAAGATGGACAACCTCAGGAAAACTAGTCTAAGCCACAAACAAAGAAGGACAATGGAAAGATGAAGAAAGATACCGGGAAGTGGTTCAAATTCCATAAGATTCCCTGGCATAACACTGCTGATTGCAGCTCAAAGTAGTCATTGGTGGCCGAGGTGAAATCCTTTGAATCAGATGCAGGTTCCAACTCTGATTCAAAACTAGAAAATGGGAGACAAATCATTGACGCGAAACCCGGTGCCACTGTTGCTACCGCCAAGATCCATCCCGGTGAACTTGATGATCTAGAGGAAGCCGAGTGCCTCTTTCATTCACAGATATTGGTGAAAGGAATTCCGATGCAATTCATCATTGATAGAGGTAGCCAGAAGAACCTCATCTCAACAAAGGTCATCAAGAGGTTGGCCTTGTTGACAACACTGCAACTGCAACCACACACCATCGGATGGCTCCGCTAAGGAAGTGATCTTCGCGTTAGCCAATAATGTCACCTGTCCTATGATATCAAGCCCTTCAAAGATGAGGTATTACGTGATGTTTCTCCCCTTGAAATTTGTGATGTTCTTTTGGGCCAACCTTATTTATGGAAACATCATGTTGTATATGAGTCTAGGCCTCACAATGTTATTATTACTTTTGATATGAAATTGTACAGGATACCCGAGGTAGTCCCACCCAGTGACATTTCCTTGATCCCTGCCAAGTAATGCAGGAAGGTCATCTCTCAGACCGGGAAGTTTGTTTTCTTTGTGATTTTCTCTCATATTGAGCGAAAAATTGCATCCACATCCATGGTCTTCGTGACTGACCTCTCCACGTAGTAGAATCAAGTGGATAAGGTCGTGGAAGAATACAAAGACATCTTCTCCTCACCTACTAGGTTACCTCTGCATTGTAAGGTCAAGCATCCCATCGATCTGACCCTCAACGCACCGCTACCCAATGGGCCAATCTATCGTCGCTCTCTATTAGAAAATGAGGATATCAAGTGTTAGATCTAAGAACTAGTCCAAAAGGAGCACATCTGACCCAACTCATCACCTTGCAGAAGCCCAATTGTGCTTGTAGAGAAGAAATACAGACTTGACAACTTTGCATTGATTACCGAGCCCTAAATAAAATCACAGTCAGGAACCAATACCCAATTCCTCGAATCGAGGATCTCTTTGATCAACTCAAGGGGGCCAAATAATTTAGTAGGATTGATATGAAGTATGGTTACCATTAGGTCTCAATAGAGAAGACAGATGTATGGAAGACTACCTTCAAGTCAAAAGAAGGTCTTTTTGAATGGCTGATCATGCCCTTTGGTTTGAAAAATGCCCCAAAATATTTCACAAGGATGATGGATGATATATTGCGACTTTTCACCAATTCTTTTGTAGTGGTGTATCTAGATGAAATCCTCATCTACAACAAGAGTTGGGTGGAACACTTGCAACATATTCAATAGGTTCTGCACACTTTGTAGCATCAAAAGCTATATGCCAACTTGGAAAAATGCTCCTTCGACATGGACATGGTCTAGTACCTAGGATACATTGTTGATGAGCATTGTGTGCATGTGGATCCAACCAAGATCTAGGTCATCTGTGATTGGCCAGCCCCAACCATGCTCACTGAGCTTCAAATCTTCTTAGGCCTTGCCAATTTCTATCATAGGTTCGTGTTGGGATTCTCCCATATTGCATGGAACTTCATCCAAGTAACCAGGGGTGGTGCTAAGGCAAAGTTGTTGGATTACTAAGAGGGGGGGTGAATCAGTAATAGAACAATAACAATCCTTTTTCTCCAAAGATTCAAGTGTTATATCAATGTATCATTATCATCCAATAGTTAAAGAGTAAATAAACAATGAAAAAAGGAGCAATCAGACACATACACAATACACCAGTGTTTTTACGTGGAAACCCAAAGCGGGAGAAAACCACATAATGCTTTTTCTTATATGTCTTGAAGAATTACATTCATTGGAAGCACCAACTTCCTTTGTTTTCCAGCTGCAACTGGAAGGAGGATCCAACCCCCTAGTTTCTCAGGCTACAACCTGAGGGAAGCTC
>ML815580.1:36573-101818 GCA_009831015.1 Picea engelmannii
TCAACTATACACCTCATGTATGTGCCAACTCATCAACTATACACCTCATGTATGTGCCAACTCATCAACTACTTGTCTCAACCATGTACCCAACATGTACCTCAACCATATACCAAAGACATACACCAATATAACCATAAAAAGTTATCTAACAATTCATCACTGTATCCATAAACCAAATACCATAAACCCTGACATCAAACCATGTGCCACAACCTCATTGTTATGTATCCTCAATCTAAACCAACAACTTCAACAACACATCACAACCAAAAGACCAATATCCATATGCCAAATACCAACAACAAAATACCAACTGTATCCCTCAACAAATATGATATATGTAGCAATACTGAACATCCAATATCATCTCATAAATAGACCCCAACAATGTTGTTGCTGCGATTTTTTTGCCATGATTTTTCTGACGTAGTTTTTCTGTCGTGATTTTTCTGTCGCACTTTTTCTGCCACACTTTTTCTGCTACAGTTTTCCTGCCGCACTTTTCTTGCCCGGTTTTCCTGCCGCACTTTTCCTGCCACACTTTTTCAGTTTCAATTTTTCTCTATCAATAATACCTACCCAAATAACCTTTCACAAAAATAGATATTCAATGATATTCAAGTGTAATTAAATGAGAGAGCCTTGCCTCTTATTCTTACTTTCATGTAGCATCACACTTTCCTTATTTTAGGGAGTTCTCCATTTACTTTATTATTTAAATAATTTCTTTTGCAAACACTTGACTTTTGGGGGCTTCTATATGACTCATGAGGGTTCTTCAACTTCATATGGCCATAAATATCTAACCGTGAGGAGTTATGTGACGTTCCACATACCACCATAAATGGCATGACAAGCACTATCCATCTGGGATAGTTTCACTAACAAATTCACTGACCTTCATCTCATTATTCCAGAATTAAGCATGGGTTCTTTAACCATACTTCTAGGATAAATCAATCCGCAAAGTGTCTTCCCGTTCGTAAGTACCCTAATTATATATAAAAAAATGTAATCCATTGTGCAAGCATGCCACCAGTGGAGGCATTTCATTCTTGGGAAGGAGACAATAATCCACACTGATCATAAGCCGCTGCAGTTCATGTAGACATAAGACAAATTGCAGAATGACTGCCATCATAAGTGATCCACATACTTGCAGTAGTTTCACCTCAACATCAATTATAAGACAAGAAGTATCAACTACGTCACTGATTGCTTGAGTCGATCTCCAGTTGTGACACTCACCATGGTGCTAGACTCTTGTGGCCACGAGACCTCCGAATGGCCCCAACTCTATGAGAAATATTTTGACTTCACTACCACCTACCAGATGTTGGGTGCAAACACAACAATCACTAATTTCCATCTTCAGGACAGGTTATTGTGCCATCTGGGCCATCTCTGCATTCCATCAAGTGAGCGAGCGGAACTGATTTGGGAAGCCCACCACAGTCGGGTGGCAGGACACTTTGAGGTAGAAAAGGCGATGACAGTGTTGCAACAACATTTTTACTTGCCAAAACTTCGAGAAGATGTCAACAAGTATATCATGTCCGGCACTGCTTGTGCTATTTCCAAACTGACCACTAAGAAATAAGGTCTATACACCCGTTTGCCTACTCCTAAGAGGCCCTGGGAATCCATCTCAATGGACTACATGTCGGGCCTTCCGTCCACCAAGCGGGGAAATGACTATGTTTTTGGGGTTGTTGATCGCTTTTCCAAGATGACGATTCTGGCCACCTGCAAGAAGCGCCTCACAACGTAGGCCACTTCCAAGATCTTCTTTGAATGAGTGTGGGTACAATTTGGGATACCACAATCCATTATCTCATATTGGGAGAGTCAATTTCTCAACACGTTCTGGTCGAGCCTCTGGTCACTGCTGGACACCAAACTCACTGAATCCTCTGCCTTCCACCCCTAGATGGATGGCCAAATCAAGGTCATCAACCGGATGATCATGCATATCCTGTGCATGTACAATTCCAAGAACCATTTCACATGGGATGAGAGTCTTACCTATGTTCAACACAACTACAATAGAGCCATACATAGCTCAACTGACCATAGCCCCTTTCAGGTGGGGTTGGGATTTCAACCATTTGGTCCCATGGATGTTGCACTACCCTTTGATGTCACCCAAGAAGACTTGTCCCATGCTCCAACTAAAGCTGAAAAATCTACCCGATTCATTGAGTGTATCCAACACATCCGCCAATAGGTTCAAAATATTTTACATAAGTCCAATGCCAAGTACGAGCAACGCCATGATCAACACCGGATGCCACACGAGTTTCAGGTGGAGACAAAGTTTGGTTGCACTTGAAGAAATAATTCCTTACAGGGTCTGATCAGAAGATTCATCCACTCTTCTATGGACCTTACACCATCACCAAGGATGTGGGCGACAACACTTTTTAGCTCAACATTCCCCCCTTTTTTGGCTTGCACCCAATGTTCACTGTGGATCTCCTTTGACCATATTTTCCACCATTATTGGACACCTTAGAGATAACAAAACAATTGGAACCAACATATATCAACCCTGAATTCATGGTATAGGAATACAATGATCATATCGTGGACACACAGGTCAAGGGCACTCGTCAACAGAGGATTCAACTTTATCGGGTTGTCAAAGAAGGGCAACTCCTTCACCAAGGTAAGTTGCTCACTCGAGGCCAAATTCAACATAAATTTCCTCATATGATGGGGGAAATAAACACAATGAAGGGGGGAGGATTTATGTAGGTGGATATCGGTGGCCACCCACTTATTCCAACTAGCTCTTCTTGGTAGTTTTTTCCTAGTTTTTGGGTCCTAAACTTCCGAGGCTGTTTTGAGGCCCTAAACATTGTTTTTAAGGATCTCCACAATAGAATTAGAAGGAAAGTTAGAGTTTGAGGACATAATGTGTAGTCCTTGGATAGACCTTTCCAACGGTCTATCGTGCGCCTAAAATAGATATTGTATGCAAAAGTTACGACCCCGGGAAGTTGATGTACCAAGTTACCCAAACAGGGCCCACATGACTTTTGGCGCTTCATCTCCCAGGGTTAGGTTTTTGGTTGTCTAGGGTTTTGGAATTCATGTTTATTTTAAAAATGATTTCAAAGCCTCATTGTACTCATCTTCTTGCGAATGAGCACAACCGTCACATCTCTTCTCAGAGATAAGCCACCACCACAACAAGTTTTTTTTTTTTTTTTTTTCCAGTGTGCATTTTACAATTTTAGCGTATTTGTTTGTTGAATAGAAGCCGGTTTTACTGTATCTCTATTATTTTTCATTTTGTCTCTGTGTTAATAATAATAATAATCTGTGTTCATTTTGTTCTACTCATAAAATCCGGATCAATAGCCCCACGTACCTACCCAGGTCATAAATGACCAACATGAAACCAATTTAATGGTCTCCAAGGGATACTCATATAAGCTATAAGAGTAAGGCATATCTTGAAATCGGGACTAAGAGGATGGGCTGTGACCAACCACACAGGGTTTAGAGTTACCACATAGGTGAAACACCTTTACATATATCATCGAATCATGGTCCAATACAATACACGAGGAGAAAAATGGTCAAACTTTTGGCTAATACATGATCTGATAATACAAAACATAACGGGGACACAATTGATCATGGAAATATGAGCTCAAATATCATCAATATAGGCACAAAATATGCTCATACGATGGGTTACAACTAGAGAAAAGAAATATGAGGTGCACTAAAGTGAATCTGTGGTGTAACATGAAGGAGTCTAGTGTGGTATCACCCACTACTCTCCTTTTTCTATTTTAGTGTTGGTTTAATAATTTGCATGATATGTCTTAGTAATACTTGCAAACTTGTTATTTCCAATTACAGAGTAAAATCAAATAACTAATTGAAGGAGCATCCTTTAGGAACCCTTGTGAAATTTCTACATTATTTTCCAACGATATTAGGGTGAATCTAGTGAGCTCTATGCCTCATTTACAATCCTAATTACATAAGAAAATAACCCTCTTAGATAGTGTTCTTGATTCCATAAGCCCTAGGGTTTATTTGACACTGATCTCTCCCTTCAACCACCATATACAAAGATAAAAAATCATTGATTTTCTTTGTTTATTGAAATCTGATATAAATTCTTGAATATCTTACATTAGATTTCATTTCAAATCTAGTCATTTTTCATAAATAAAAGATCATTTCCTAGACTTGTTTTATTTAATCACAATACTTGAAATTATTCAAGGTTTACTCATTAACTCATTATTGTGATTATCCCTAAGTTGTGTTTCAATTTCATATCATTTGCTTGTGTTGTATTTTCATTAAGCAAAAATAGAATTTATATTTTTTTAGTACAAATAAGATTTGCAAGTAACTTATTGAGCTTTTTTTCATATCATTTACATAGGTTTAACAAGCGGTTTTCCCCACTTGTTCAAATATGGAAATTACCCTTAAAAAATCATAAAACCAGATTTGATTCATAAATCCATATACTTATAAATTGGTTTATTTAAGTTGGATCTAGTTGATGTATGCTTTGGTTTATTAATGCTAGAATTTACTTGCATGAAGCATCACATCTAAGCATTTCTTGAAGTGTTGAATCCTCTACTTTTCAAAGTAATATCTTGAGTTGGGTTTAATTCATTGGTTGTATTTTATAAGTAAATCTCTGCATTGCACATTTATCATCATTAATATTTACTTACTAAATCTAAGGTTCTCAATTGATAAATCTTCTAGACCCAGTTTTATTTCATCATTCACATCTAGTTATAACCCCTTGGCCTTAAGAGAGCTAGTAAAAAATGAGAGGATAATTGTACAAGGTGAGAGTGGTAACTCTCCTAGGCTTACCTCAAGGTTGCATCCATATATTATGACTTTTT
The DNA here is from genome assembly GCA_009831015.1 of Picea engelmannii. Lineage (NCBI taxonomy): Eukaryota > Viridiplantae > Streptophyta > Pinopsida > Pinales > Pinaceae > Picea > Picea engelmannii. The sequence continues at coordinate 41,475 of ML815580.1, forward strand.
CCACTTATATGCGAGTTGAAGAGGTAACCAGATCATAGTGCACCGCTGCAATCCTCATATACAAATTTAATGAACATGTCAGGTTAATTTGACTGGATCATAGAGTCCTTGATTCAATCATTGTTGGGTTTATAGTAAGTGGTTTACGGGCCCATGCTATTTTCCCATGATATTTGATGTGAGTCTTTGCAACACTATCTCTACACCATGCATGTCTTCGCATGACTATCTCCACTCCATGCATGTCTTTGCATGGCTATCTTGAGCCCATGCATGTCTTTGCATGGCTATCTTGAACCCATGCATGTCTTTGCATTGCAATCAAATTCTAGTAAAGGAATTATGGTTGTAATTGATGACGCCTATTTAAGGGCTTGAGATAATCCATTGTAAGAAGCCTCAAGTGGCCAATGTTGGTCTGGCTTGGTAGTTTGGTCAAGGTTTATATATATCTATGGAGGTATAGTTGGTTCTTCTGGTGAAGGGTTTCCGAGATAACTATTGGCTCTATGTGCATACATTTTTTGTTGTCTTTGTTATTTCTCTCTCAGTTTTTTAACATGGTATCAGAGTTGGGTAGACCTGGACTCTCCAATGGGAGTGGCGTGATGTTGAGATCCATGCTTATGAAATTATTGGTCAAGTGAGTGACATGTAGAAGAGAGATATGCACACAAACTGAAGTGATGGTTCATGGGTTTATGAACCATTGTGAATGATGCGTGGGAATGGAGCATAGGTAGAAGCGCATTGAAGATGAAGTACTATATGAATGAGTTCTTTGGTTCACTACATTTGGAGCAAGAAGGGATGCTGGTAAAAAAGATGGTAGATGCTTCTTGCATCATTTGCTCATACATACATTGGATTGATGTGGAGCATTGATAGAATCACATTGAGGATAAAGTAATTAGTGAATGAGTGCTTTGGATCACTGTATTTGGAGCGGGAAGGGATGCTGGTAAATAAGCTAGTAGATGATTCTTGCATCATTTGCTTGGGATTACAGTGAATTGATGTGGAGCATAGGTGGAAGTGCATTAAGGAAGAAGTACTCAATGAATGAGTGATTTGGGTCACTATATTTGGAGTAGGGAGGGATGCTGCTAAAGAAGCTAGTAGATTCTTCCTACATCATTTGCTTGGGCATACATTGGATCGACGTGGAGGATAGGCATAAGTGCATTAAGGAAGAAGTACTCGGTGAATGAGTGCTTTGGCTCACTACATTTGGAGCTAGGAGGGATGTTCGTAAAGAAGATGGTAGATGCTTCTTGCATCATGTTCTCGGGTATATAATGGTAAGATAAGTACTTGGTCTATGTAATTGTACTTGGAGAAGGAGGGATGCTTGCAATGAAATAGGTTGATGCTCCATATCATCATGTGCTCAAGCATACAATTGTAATTATTTTTATGAAGTTGGATTTTATAACATGTAAATGGGCATATGAATATAAGACCTATTTAGGCATACGTACCCCTAGTTTGGTGGTTCAATGATATAGAGTCTAGATGTAGACCTAGGTGATAGGGGGCATGTTGTATTCCTGATACCCGATTTATAAAATTTGAGGGGGGTAGGTGTTTATTCCATGTCAAGTTTAAATGGGGGAATGTTGGGTTAATATTGACTCAGTCATAAAGTAGTTAATATAACCTTGATTCAATCATTGTTGGGTTTACCATTGGTTGTTTACGGGCCCGTGGTATTGGGTAACACATTGTATTTGAAGTGAGTCTATTTAATGGCTTGAAATACTCTATTGTAAGAAGCCTCAAGTGGCAAGTGTTGGTATGGCTTAACGGTTTGACCAAGGTTAATATATATCTATGGAGGTGTTTGTTCTCCCGGTTAAGGGTTTCCAGGATAATTATTGGCTCTATGTGCATACATTTTGTGTTGTCTTTGCTATTTCTCTCTCATTTTTTTAACACGGTATCACATCTAGGTAGACCTGGACTCTCCAATGATAAGATAAGTACTTGGTTTATATAATTGTGTTTGGATTAGGATGGATGCTTGCAATGAAATAGGTTGATGTTTCATAACATCACGTGCTCAGACATACAATTGTAATTATTTTTTTATAGATTTGTATTTTATCACATGTAAACATGTATATTGCTGTAAAACCTATTTATGCATGCATACCTTGGTTTGATGGTTCATTAGTATAAAGTCTATATCTAGACGTAGGTGATAGGGGGCATGTTGTATTCCTCATACATAGTTTATAAACTTTGAGGTGGGTAGGTGTTTATCCCAAGTAAATTTTAAACGGGGGAATGTTGGGTTAATCTTGATTGGGTCATAGAGTCCTTGATTTGATTATTGTTGGGTTTATCTTTAGTGGTTTGTGGGCCCATGGTATTAGGTAACCCATGGTATTTTCCCATGATATTTGATGTGAGTCTTTTCATGTCTTTGCAGGTCCATGCATGTCTTCGCATGACGATCTTCACTCCATGCATGCATTTTCATGGCTATCTTGAGCCCATGCATGTCTTTGCATTGTAATCCAATTATAGTAAATGAATTAGGATTGTAATTGATGAAGCCTACTTAATGTCTTGAGATACTCCATTATCAGAAGCCTCAAGTGGCTAGTGTCATCCTAGCTTGGTGATTTGGCCAAGGTTAATGTATATCTATGGAGGCGTTGGTTCTCCCAGTTAAGGGTTTCCGAGATAATTATTAGTTCTATGTGCATACATTTTGTGTTGTCTTGGCTATTTCTCTCTCCGTTTTTTAACAGAATGAAGGGTGAACCACTAAAATCCTCCTATACAAATTTGTTGAACAAAGGGTGCACCAATACAATAACTCAAAATTGAGGACTAAGAGCAATAGAACAAGAATGCAGATTCCTTTATGATACCTCCATGCAATGAACATGAAATGTATGTGAGAGGGGCCAAAAGAAAATGCCATCCATGCTACTCCAACACTTGATGAACCCACTAAATAAGGAAAAGGAGAAAAGAAGAGTCGAAAGGAAAGCAAGGTGAAAACAAAAATCTTGACAAAGATGACGCGATAAAAGTAAAGTTGTACAAGGTTATGGGATACCAATAGAGACATGAGGATGCAAAGCTTCCAACACAACTTTCATGAGAAAAGGGCGTAATACAATAGGAATCAAGGTTCCAAGTTACTCCATTTCCCAAAATACCCTAAGAAAAGAGTGAGCATCAGGTTGTGGTGAGGGTTCCCATGCAAAAGAGCAAAAGATAAAAACTGAGTAAGATGGGCAACAAGGGAAAATGCTTGTTGAGACAAGACCAAGCGATGATAATGGCTTCCGTTGAAGTCTAAAATGCAATATCTAAAGGATCAATATAAATGTAAATAGGCTCCCACAGTTAGGGAGGGGGATAGCACAAGATTATTTAGGCAATATTAGTGCTAAAAATGACAATGATACCTATATATATCATATCCCAAGGCACTCTCTTGTACACGTTACTACCTGTTGAGCACACAACACATCTTAATTTTTTTTTTTTCAATTTTAGGTTACCACTTTCTTTTTTGTCAATTTACATTCCTTTGTGTTTTACTTCTATAGATGACATATTGATTTTCTTCAAACTTATGCATTTTTCTCTGTCTTTATTCACGTTTAATATCCTAAGAAAACCCCCCAAAAATCTCATGTTTTGCGCAAGAGAGAAAAAGAAAAGAAATAATAAAAATAGGGCTTAACACATAAAGATGATTCAAAGTATCGATCAATCCATCAGGTATTGGGGAAAAAGAATGGGGTATAAACATTCTCGAACTCCCAATGCCAACACAAGAATGAAGAAAATTGTCTACAAGCCATCAACATCAGGAGAAAGTTATGCAAGTTTAAATAAAGGCGAAGTGTTAAGGTTTGTGTTGATCACCGATAAGCCATTAGGCATTAGCGAAAATTGTAGGAGTTTCAAGGCAATACAACGAAGGATTATACCTAGCGTTGATAAGCCATTGGGTATCAACGAAGCTCTTATGAGTGTGAAAAATAATGTTAACCTTTGACGCCGATGATCGATGAACTATTTAACTAAGGAAGACCTTGCCAAATGCCAAAGGCATATCCTAGCAATCCGATTGTAAGTAACGATGAATCCTGATCATTGAATCTTTTGCATGAGATATTTTTCACGTCACCAACATTAAAGGTCCACATCACCAACCATACTTCATCCTTGCTACTATGTATCTACCACATCAGCTGCCACGATATTTGCCATGTCACCTACTGCGTCATTATTTGTATAGACTACCTTCCAAAATTTTCTATAAAAAGAGGTCCTAATAGTTTGTCTATATGCTAGGTTCCCTATCGATGCCGATGGTCTTCCAATAAATTTGTGACATATGCTTTTTTTTTTGCATGAAAAAACACCAAAGAATCACAATTGTTCTCACTTCTTGCCGATGCCGATGAATATGACAGAGCACACTAATGGTCAAATTGACGACCAACGATAAGATTTCCTTAGCACTTTCTCCCAATGCTCTGAAAGAATCTCTGAAGGAATAATTTTTTTGCAGATATACTCTAGATTATGTTAAACCTTTTTTCCGATAGATTTTCTAAAACCTTGATAGTGGAAAATGAAGTTTTTTCTGAGCGCCGAAAATGTTCTAAAAAGTTCGTCGATGAGAGAAAATATCCTTTCCGTATTTTTTGGATAAATTTTGATTCCAAACTACATTTTGAGTGTGAGTTATATCGTTTGAAATGTCTTGTCTATCTCTACAACTTTTTAGTTATAAGTATTATAAGTTTTCCTTGATTATGCATTGCTTTTTTCCAATTTTTGAAATAAAGCTACAATATGCAAAAAAATGTATGATATTTTCAGAAAAAAACTTTTGATTCTGATCCCTATTTTGAGAATGCCTTATACCATTGGACATGTATCATCAATACCTATAACTTTTGTGTTATAAATTTTTACTGATTTACCATGGTTTGTTCCATGTTTGCAAAATAAGCGAAATCATGCTCATGGAAGTGACTTGAATGTTTCATTTTTAGATCAAGAGATTGTTTTATGTGATAAATTTGTTAGGAAAAGAGATTTGTAGTCTTAATATACATTTGTTATGATCCAAGTATAGGAAAGTGGAATCATATAGCATGGTGAGAAGAATTTCAATGTTGTACGCTGCAAACTAGTAGATTTCCGTCAGCTGACAAACAAAAGCATGAGAACGGAGTTGGACGAATTGTTGTCAGGGTGCATGACCATTCCAATTTTATAAGTGGATGATTACTAAAGACTGAAGAATAACTCAGGCAGAGTTTTCTATGCCTAAAATAAAAAATCAAATTAAGGATGGATGCATGAGATTGCTAAAGAAAGAAGAACATGTTGAATTATTTAATCAATAAATTTTTTATAAGGTTGAACATTCATGAATTGAAGTTGACACTTAACTTGATATTTGGCTGATGCCTAGTCTTTTGCATGGCCGATTTAGCAACACTATTGTTCACTAAAGATGCAGGTTGCATGAGCAGAGTACATGAGCATATTAGATGGCTTTTTACAAAGTCATTTTTAGTTTTATTCCATAAGTATATTAGTTTTTATCTTATAAATAAAGATATTGAATTCTTAATAAAGGGTCTTTGATATTTGGAGTGATTTCAAGAGGATTGTAAGCGGAGGACTATTTCAAGGATGAATTCAGAAACTCTTTGGAGTTAAGAAATTTTAGTTTGCTGAATTTTTGGGTGTTTATTCATCATTGTGGATTATTCTACAAATGATTAAATGTTACACACATCTAGTAAGAATTCCAATACTATTAAACTGTATCATTTGGTTGAATGAATTTTTTGATACTTTTGGTGAATGCTTATTTGCTTTATTAGTTAATATTCTTTTTATGTTGTCTGAGATATTGTGGAATTATTTCTAAATGTCTTGTAGTTAAATTTTATCTCTTTCTATTGTTAATTAGTTATTGTTTCCTAGATGTTATCTATTGAGTAATAGATTCTTAGTGGAATTATTTCCTCAGGAATATAAGTCTATGATAGTTTTCATTGATTTTTTCCACAAGTTATCCTCAACATAAATTTCTCCAAATTCCTTAGTTTACTTCTTTCCTATAGTAGATAACTATAAAATCATAAAACAATAAAAATAATGAAAAAAACAAAATCAAACAACTTTTAAAGCCCATCAAACAATTGCTGGACCATTAAACTGGAGGATTATTCCACACCAAACATGGAGGAGTCTAATTGGGCTTCATCCTCGGGTTTAATCCTTATTATTGAGCAATTGAGAATCTAGACCCCTCAACAGAATTGGCGCTAGGAGGGTCGAACGACAAGTCGACCCATGTGGAGCTTTTGTTCTAAAATGTATTAATAGCCCATGGCTCCTCTCCATATTCCTATATGGGATCATGCTTTTAGTCTCCTGAGACCATTGCATGATATCTGAAAAAGACAATATATATCTTGTCTAAAATCAAATTTGATGGAGAAGGGAAGACCTTTTCATTTAGGAATCTTAGTGAATTTAATCTTTCATGTCACAATCTTAAAGTTTTTCAAGATGATGAACTATGTAGATTATTTATCCTCGCATTGAAAGGACGAATTCAGGCTTGGTATAAGGCATTTCCAGTTGGACCAATTCATAGTTGGAAACAATTCATGGAAGTTTTCCTAGATGCACATGATAACTATGGCTATGATGAATTGTGTTTTGAACTCACTAAAAGACAAAAAAGGAAAGATGAATCTTTTGATGAATTCCTATTAAGGGTTATACCAATTTATGATATATTTTGTGAAAGTGACAAACCCTCTAGACTTGCTCCTATTTATTTTATTTTCCTAAAAAAGAAGAGTCATTGATGAGTAGTGAGCAAGATCCAAGTTATCACGAATATCCTCCACCATAACTTCTTAAAATAAAGATATCATCATGTCATGGACAAGTTAATCAAGAAGGCAATGATTATGAAAATCTTTGTAATAAATTGGTACAAATTCCTAGGAACATAAATGAACCTATGGATGATATCCATCAAAGATTTGTGCAAATTTGTTCAAGGTTTCCTGAAAATAATAGACCTCCCAACCAAGAAATCCTTGATTGGTTTATGTGCCTTCTCTCTATCCCTCAAAAAATGGTTTACTTTCAAATGACGAGGAAAATTCTCAACATCTTGATTGTTTCCCACCTGATATTTCACTCTCAATATTTTTTGAGACAAAGTCATTACAACTGCCATTAGGGAAGGTGGAATTGTTGGAATAAAATTGTTTTCCCTCATTGAAACTAATGATGTGGGAGGAATTAACTTGGAAAATATTATAGAAGAAGACAATCTAGAAATTATAAAGACCTCAAACTTGCACGAAGTTATTTCTCGAGATTCTAATCCATATTTACATAACATAATTTTAGTATTTTTACAACATGAATGTTAGGATATTTAGGCACTTAGGAGTTAGTTAAGATCTACTTGGTCTAATGTGTCGATTAAGTAAAAGTGTGTTTCTTTAGTATGCATTAGTATGCATTTGTAGTTAGGAAATACGATGGTCACGATATGTTCCCGACATAGAGTGATTCGACTGTTCATATTCTCCTTGATCTTAACAACTACATTGATCCGTGGCTTAACACTCGATTGGTCCATGATCTCTATTTAAAGAGCATGGAGGGTCATTTGCCGATGACCGATTGTGAGAAACTCTCTTGTAAAATCTCTCTGTAATCTTTTTCTTTTGGAGTAATAAACTGCTCCAAGTGGCTGCGTTGGTTGGAGACGTGGATGTTTCCCCGTAGGGGTTTTGCCACGTCAAAACATCGATGTGTTGATATTTGATCTGGTTGTGTGAGTGGTTATTGAAGGTGTTCGTACTTTGTTGGAATACCTGTGTTTTCGAACATGGTATCAAAGCCTTTTTGAAGACCTGCTCTCGTTGTAGATTGAGATCGTGAAGCCGAGTTTCCTCATCTCTGGTTTCTGCCATTTCCATACATTTATGGGTTGATAGAGATGCTCCATTACATCTGAAGCGCTCATTTCAGTCAGGAACACTTTTCATTTCACTCGAAAAGGTTTTCATTTTCCTAAGATACGATCATTTCAGTCAGATCAAGAGGTATAAAGCCTGAATACGCCCTTTTTAAATTTTTGCAGAGTATTATTTTGGTTTTATATTGTTTGTTTCCAGTTTTCTACTCTTTTAGATCTGCGTATTCTCTTTTCCCCGTGCCCTATCTGATCTCATCAAATCAGAAACAAATAGGAAAAGGTGCATTTTCCAGGTAAGCTAACCGAGATCTAACCCTTGTTGTCATTGAGAAGCATAATTTTTTTCTTGTATGAAAAGAGTTTTTTTTTAGCACGCTCTCCAAGGCCTTCTTCCACAACAACAACAACAACACCCCATATCCTCTTTCTAAACAATACAATATGTTTTGCTATCTCACTTGGTTAAAAGTTTCCTTATTAAGTAAGAGGTCTTGAGTTCAAGTCTCTTTTTTGTTACTTGTTTTTTTAAAGTTCATGCATCCATTGTAAAGTGTATTTCACTTCAAGTATAAAAGTGAATCACTATAAATAACTTTAATATTTTATTTTAAAGTTATTTATTTTTCATGCAAGTTTATTTGATAAAGTAACTTCATTGTAAAAATGATTCTCGCTTCTTTTTATAAAAGTAGGTCACTTCATAAGCAACTCATTTGTAAAAGTGAGGGCATAACTTTCACATTCGAAGTCCGTTTTTAGTGCCATTTTTTTTTAAAACCGCCTAATTTTTCGAGATATTTCCATCCATCTCATCAGTTTCAGTTTGTTAAATACATATTATCTACATATTTAATATGGCTTCTTCCAATGATCTTTTGCTTACCAACACCAACTACTTCCAATGGAAATCCCATATGGAGGATTTATTAAGAAGTAAAGGCTTGTACTGGATTACCTTGGGAAAGGGAAAAGAACCCATTGATGATAAAAAAAAAGTCAAATGGGCTAATAGGAATGATGAAGCACATGGAATGATCAGAATGTCCATCTCTCTGGATTTAAGGTTCCACCTTCAAGAAATTGATGACCCCGATGAAGCTTGGGAAAAGCTTGAATCTGTGTTTGGTAAACACAATATTATTCGAGCACATTAGTTAGAAAATCATATATTGACTTTAAGTCCAAATTATTTTTCTTGCATTGAATACTATCTGTCTAAGTTTAAAACACTTAGAATTTTATGTGAAGAGTGTACCATAAAGTTGGAGAAAGAACGTTGCATCTATATTATTATTTCTAAGCTAGGTAGTGCATATTGTGTGTTTATATCTACCTTTTATGCCATGAGAGAGGCTCTAGGAAAAGCTTATCAAAAACCAACTCTTGAGTCCTTTTGCGATGCTTTGATTAGAGAGCAAGATAAGCTTGTACAACTTGGAGTGATTGGCACTGCAGGTACCTCCAACAAAGCCTTAGTCATGCAACAGAAAGATAAACGCAAGAATCCCAAGAAGCAACATCCTCACCAAAACAACAAGCAAAACAAGGGTCCCAAACCCACTCGAACAACTTCAAGTCCTATTGGTGACAAAGGAGAAAAATAAGAAATAAGAAGACTGACAGGCATTGCAACTTTTGTGATAAATATGGTCATGACGAGTCCAAATGTTTCAAGAAGATGGAAACTTTAGAAGCAACGATGAAGAAGCACAACATCAATATTGATTCTACTACTTCTTCTTCTTCTCATGGACATGCACTTTCTGCTTCTAGTTTCTCCTTCAATGCAACTTCTACTTCTTATTCTGATGAGTGGCTTATTGATTTTGGAGCATCTTATCATATGGCTAAGGATAAAGACATATTTTCTATTCTAAATGAATGTAACACCAAGAAAATATTTGTTGGTGATGATAGATATCTTAGTGTTGTAGGATCTGGAACAATTCAAGTAGATAATGGTCATTTCAATGATGTATTATGTGTTCCAAGTCTTTCTCGTAACCTTCTATCAGTGTATCAAATCACTCATTAAGGTGAAGGTAAAACAATAGAGTTTTCACCTCACCAAGTTGTAATCAAGGATATAAAATATCCTAAGCATGTTCTTGCAACTGGAATTGCTGATGATATTACCAGGTTGTACAAGTTTGACAACTTTGGGTCATCATCTTTTCCATCAATTTTTGTTGCTCATAGCAATGACTTGAGCAAACTTTGGCATGAGCGGTTTGGTCATCGAAACTATTGCGCATTGCAACAACAGTGTAATCAACAGATGATGACTGGTCTTCCTTTTGTTTCATGCAGAGATGGTGTTTGTGCCAATTGTGTTCTCGACAAACATCATTGGGATAGTTTTGAAAAATGTGCCTCTTGGCATTCCTCGAGCCCTTTGCAACTTGTTCACAGTGACTTGTATGGTCCACTTTCTTCTCCTTATTTTTCTGGGTGCAATTATTTCTTAACTTTCATTGATGAATTTTCCAGACGTACTTGGGTTTACTTCTTAAAACTTAAGAGCGAAGTTTTTGGCCGACAAGGCCCTTGTAGAAAATCAATCTAGACATCAAATTCAAAGGTTAAGAACACATGGAGGTGAATATGTGAACAATAATTTTACAAGTGACTCCACTACACAAGGCATCCAAATGCAACACACTATTCCATATACACCACAACAAAATGGTGTTGTTGAAAGAAAGAACTGCACATTAAAAGAAATGACTAATTGTATGATCCAATCTAAGGGATTAAGTCTAAATTATTGGGCAGATGCCATCAACTATGCAAATTACATAGTAAATCACACTCTCACAAAGGCTCTTAAAATTATGACACCGGAAGAATCATGGACTAAAATTAAACTAGATGTAAGTCACTTCTATGTATTTGGAAGTATAACATGGGCTCACATTCCTGGTGAGAAAAGGAAAGCATTGCAACCTAAAAGTGAGACATGTATATTTGTTGGTTATTATGAATATATCAAAGGTTACAAACTTCTTCAACCATATTGTAGTGAAATTATTATTAGAAGAGATGTTAAATTTGATGAAAATCTATGGGTTTGTGAGCCTAATTAGACAATTGTGCCTTCTTCGGCCCACGAGCCATCTTCGATGTTTGTGCCTTATTCTGTTCCTATTTTGGTTTCTTCTTCAGATGATGACAATGAGGATGAAAATACACCTCCACCTACTCACCTTCCTCTATATGAGTCCATTGAACTTGAACCAACACCAACACCACCGCTTCCTAGATGGGTCCATTCAAAACGAGAAGCAACTGGTGATCTTGTCGGTGATCTTTCAGATCAACATCAGACACACTCTCAGTTCAAATAACCTCTTCTCTTTTGGCTCAAGTTTCAAAGACTCATGATCCAGAGACATTTGCAGAAGCTCCAGGTCATCTAGATTGGGATACAACAATGAATGAAGAGTATAGTTTTTTAATGGAAAACAATACTTGGGATCTGGTACAACCTCTTCCAAAAGGAAGAAAACTTGTTAGATGTAAATGGGTCTACAGAACTAAGTATGCATCAAATGGAAGTGTTGAAAGACATAAGGCTCGGTTAGTTTCCAAAGGATTTTCCCAAGTTGAAGGAAATGACTATAATGAAACCTTTTCCCTTGTAGCCAAAATGAATTCCATCTGCCTTGTTCTTTCCCTTGCTGCCTCACATATATGGGAGGTCCATCAGATGGATGTTAAATCCGCCTTCTTTCATGGGTATTTGCAAGAAGAAATCTACATGGAACAATCTCCTCACTATTTCCAGAATGACTCTAGCCTTGTTTGTCGCCTTAAGAAATCTCTTTATTGTCTTAAGAAATCTCCCTGAGCTTGGTATGCCAAAATGGACAACTTTCTTATTGACACCGTATTTTCTAGATGCCATTCTGATCCTAATGTGTATACCATGAAAGTAGGAAGCCATCTCATAATCCTTGTCTTTTCTTTTGATGACCTTATACTTACTGGTAGTGACTCATGAAAACTTTTAAACCATGTGAAAACCAACCTTAAGAAGAAATTTGAAATGATAGACTTAGGATTTTTGCACTATTTCCTTGGCCTCCAAGTTTTGCAAACTAATGAAAGAATTTTCTTTCCCATTCTAAGTATGCTTGTGACCTTCTTCATCACTTTCACATGGAAGATTATAAACCAACCCCTTCTCCCTTCCAGTCTAGATTTAAGCTTGCTGCCACCTGTACTTCTCCCGAATTTGATACCACCTTGTACCATCAGTTAATTGGTAGCCTCTTATACTTGACTCATACCCGTCCTAATATTTCCTTTGTTGTTGGTCTTGTTTCCAGATATTTGCAAACATCCCATGAAATCCATTAGAAAGTAGCTAAAAGGATACTTCGGTATGTCCAGAGTATAATATAGTTTGGAATCCATTACAGTTCAGGGGGACTCCTTTATTGGTTGGTTTCACCAATTTAGATTGGGCCGATGACCCTGATGATCAAAAGTTTACTATAGGCTATTGCACTTTCTTCAGCATAAGCAAAGTATCGAGCAAGAGTAAATGCAAGTCAGGAAGCCTTGTGGCTTCGACATATCCTTTCAAATTTTGGATTCCAACAACAACATCCGACCAGCCTTTGGTGCGACAATCAGAGTGCCATCTAGGTCACCAAAGACCCAGCTCAACATCAGTGCAACAAACACATTGAGCTACACATGCACTTCATTAGAAATCTCATTCATGATCAAGTTATTGAAGTGCTCTTTTTCCCTACAGAAGATCAAGTTGCAAAAATTTTCACAAAGTCTCTTACATAAGCAAAGTTTTCCAAACTTCGATCTATATTAGGAGTTCAAGAAGTTGTCATTAAGGGGGGATAGGCTCTAATTCCTCATTCCTTCTCCTATTGCGTCACTATTGTAAATCCTTCAAACCAATCCCAAGTTGTTCTTAAGGGGGGATGTTAGGATATTTAGACACTTAGGAGTTAGTTAAGATCTACTTGGTCTAATGTGTTGATTAGGTAAAAGTATGTTTCTTTAGTATGCATTAGTATGCATTTGTAGTTAGGAAATCCGATGGTCACGATATGTTCCTGACATAGAGTGATCTGACGGTTCATATTCTCCTCAATCTTAATGGCTACATTGATCTATGGCTTAGCACCTGATTGGTCCATGATCTCTATTTAAAGAGCATGGAGGGTCATTTGCTGATGATTGTTTGTGAGAAACTCTCTTGTAAAATCTCTCTATAATATTTTTCTTTTGCATTAATAAAATGCTCCAAGTGGCCGCGTTGGTTGAGACCGTGGATGTTTCCCCGTAGGGGTTTTAGCATGTCAAAACATCAGTGTGTTGATGTTTGATCTAGTTGTGTGAGTGGTTCTTGAAGGTGTTCATCCTTTGTTGGAATACCTGTGTTGTCGAACAATGAAGAAATTACTCCAGTTGCAAAAACATCTCATGTTGATCTTCATGTCTCTTGTTCCTTACAATCTATTTTCAAAGAACATTTTCAAGGTAGCATTTTAAAAGATGATTCCAAACTAGTCTTTAAGAAGGAATCAATTTCTAGAGTTGTTATAAATTTTATCAATGATTTAACATCCAAGTAAATATAGTCGGTATCTTCCAATAATATCCCTAAATGGTGGGAAGAGAGTGGAAAAGATATTAAAATCTTAGAGAGGGAACAAACTGAGCAGATTATATCAAGGGTTAACCCCAAAGATCAAAATAATAATCAATACTTTGTAGTATGTAAAAATCAATTTTCTGAAGAAATCAAGTCTATTTCATAATTTGAAAACTTTTATGACCACTACTTAGATTTATTTGATGATGTTCATTTACAAAAAAATTCATCATCTTATCATATAGTAGCTCCTTATTTTGAGGATAAAATACGGATTGATGAAGGAAATCATGAATATTTCCAAACATGGATTGATCAAATGTACAATGAGAGAAAACGTCCATTCAGTTTGCAAAAAAATGATAACTCCTTGCAATCATAATTTCTTGAATATAAGAAAATACACTTTGATTATGATAGTTCTATTTTTTTATGACAATGTTTCTTTTCCAAAATTGGATTTGGATTTTGATATATCATGCATGGAAATTATTTAACTTGGAATTACTATTCTCTTTGAACAAATGCCAATGTTAAAAAAGATAGAGCAAGGAGTAAAAACATAATTTTCAACTCTTCATGGAGGGACAATGACATGTAGACAACCCATCATCATACATAACAACATAAGTAGCAGGATGAACTGGGAAGAATTATCATTTGGATTTATTTTGGAATCACAAACTAATCTCTATGAGCAATTACACCACTTATGTTTGCATTCCTTTTTAATACTCCAACAACACCAAAATTGTTTTATTGGTATCATTGGAGACTTCTTGGAGTTATCTTTCACTAGACAATTTTCTCAAACCAATACGTATCCAATAATTTATGTTTTGAACCAATTGCATAATGTTTTAATTCTTTCAATGAAACGATATCTTATGCCTTAGCTGCACAAGCGTACACAATGCCTTAATAACCCGATTGACAGTGAGATAATTAAATGGTTACATTGGATTTCTGATTTCACATAATATTGGTTGAGCCATGATAGGTTAGGGTAAGAGTAGCTTAGTTTTATTTTTATTCCTATTTTCTGGATAAGATGTTGGCTCAATTTTGGTTTCTCGAATAAAATCCATTAGATGATGATTTAATTTATCATTTTCAATTCTTTTGACATAGGATTTTTCTTTTGCATAAAGTCTTGTTGATGCTTGAATCAGTTAGGACTGAAACGACAACCTCATGAGGATACAAATCCCCCCTGCATTTTTATAGAGGTGGTACTCCTCTTTAAGATTTTCTTGGGACTCTAAATCTTCAGAATATGGGACTTTGCAAAAGTCCGTTGTGGTAATCAAAGAAATATAAAAATAACAATAAAGATTTTTTTCTTTTTTTCTTTTGCTTTTAAAGAAAGTTCATGAGAAATGACTAGGAACATCACACTTCATACATTTAAAAAAGATAGAAAATATTTCCTCACATCCATCATAGTTAAACTAAATATTTCTGATCACATAAAAATAAAAAGAAGATGGTCTGCATGCATAAGAGAACTTTAATAGAGTGAACATGGGCATCTCAAATAAAGATAGTGATAGATCAATCTCAAATACTTTATACTCAAAACTCAAAGTTACAAAGCAGAATCAAAATTGCTCCTGAAATAACTCTCTTGAAATTTTTGAAAAAATGTATAGTCTGTTACATATTCTTTGAAATTTAAAATGCATTTGTCCTTAGGACTGGGATTGGGGCTCCCGTGGACCATAAAGAAAATATAAACAAGAATTAAGCTTGGAGAAGGAGGACGGTGGGCGGTAAAAGAAAAACAATACTTAGAAAGAAGAAAAGGAGAAGTTATCAGACTTTGGTTAAACCTTTCTAGTCAAAGAAGTGGAGTAACTGGATGAAAGAACTGATAAATAAAGAAATATATGATCAACATAAACTTACTATGATGGTCTCCCATGTCTTCACTTTCTTACTGTTGTCCTTTTATTGTCTTCAGTAATGGTTACAAGAACCGTCTCAACTGTTTGTTGTTTCTTGTTGGTCAATTTTTCGAATGCTTTCTTGAACCATTCTTCAATATAATTTTTCATTAGTGTGACGTTTATCTCATGCCAGATTTTAATGTTGAATAAATCGCTTTCCAAGTCTCTCAAATCAAGGGAAATACTATGTACTTCTTCCTCAATATCTTGATTCTTCACAGAATAATCCACTAGCCAATTGTCTATGTCATCTTCATCATATTCAAGTATACCATAAAACTTTTCAACTGATAACCCTTTAAATATCTCAACTTGTTCGTCAAACTGTTTCTTTGTTAGGAAAATTGAGTTGAGAATAAATTTAGGGTCATGTGCTTCGTTAGTACCTCCAGATAGGTGTATCTCCATGAGCCTCTTGAACAATTCTTCCCTTTTTAATATAGCTTGGTTGCATGCTTGAACAATATTATTCAAATTTATAATCTTTCCCTTCCAAGACACATTCAATGGTTTTATCCGACTTGGGGAGGGCAGATCCTCCTCTCTTCTCCTTAGTTCCGTCATGTTAGAGACTTTGTTTCCAAAGGATAATAGAACATCAATGTAGAAACCTTCTTCATTCTCTAGGCCAGCGTGCAAATATTTGTGGAAGGCATGGGCCCTCGAGCCAAAAGAAATAATGTTTTTTGAAACCTCCCATGCTTCTGTGATCAATGCCATTCTTTTCTTAATATTTATTTCTACATAGCTCCTGGCTGATGTAAGTAGGCTTGAAGATCCTTTCAATTTAACAAGAGGTGTGGTGGGTCTGACTATTAACAAAGGAATGTTAAGAAGTGGAAGAGGCATTAAGACGTCTTCCAATTCCTTGATCCTTTCTTTCAATTTTGTGTTTTCTACTTTTAGACCACCAATGGAATCATCAAGAACATACTCGGTTGCTCTGTGAATTTTTGAGATTTGGGATGACTGCAGATATTTTAGGTCAACCTCTGATGATATTTTCCTTTCTTGTTTTTCATATCGCCTTTTTAAATAATCAATTTCTTAGATTCCTTGTCAAAAACAATGCTTTGGAAAGCGAATGACTCTTCTTCATTGAAGGTCTCATTCTCAATGATCTCTAATGATGAATTTTGATGGGCCATGTTTCCTGGATGATCAATTGTGGGAAACATTTTCTCAATATCCACCTCGAGCTCCATGTATTCAAGAGAGAAGTTGTTGATGTCATTTTCTATGAGGTTTTCTTCTTCTTGCACAACATTATTCCTCTTCTTTCTCAGAGGGAGCTTGTGTGAGATATCGATTGTTTTCGGGGGGATGATTCTTATCTCCTCCACCGGTTGAAATACTGTTGGTAACTTTCCTAGTTGGGTGGGCTATTGGAGCATTGCTCTGGGATGTGGTAGTTTTAGGAGTAACAACTGGAGACTGGGCACTCTTCTCACTGAGACCCTTTCCTTTTTGATTGTAAAACTCGTTAGTACTAAGTACTGTTTCCAAGTCGCCAACATTGTGTGCAGGAGCACCTAGGTTGTTGTCTTCTTCTTCACTCAAAATGGTATGAATGAATGAGTTGTTGAATCCTAGTGACGACATATACTATCACAAATACCAAATAAGAAGAAATAAAGAATTTCTTGTCCCTTTTGTAATGTGATAATTGGGAGGAGAGTTCAATGGAAATCAATTTTCCCCAATCAAAGATAGATTGATCTTTAACTATAAAATATAAAATATAAAGAATCATGCGAGAAATGGTGGCGGTGCTTTCTTGACCTGTCAACCTAGTGAACAACCAAGTGATTTCCCAAAAGAGATTTTTAAAAGAGCTGACCTGAATCCTAGTTATGTCTTCTGGAATAGACGTGAGATTCTCCAAGAACTCAGGCAAGAGATCTAGGTCATTGTCATGTTTTTTCAGAAAATCTCTGCAATCCTCTCCTTTGAAGGTAAGTGTTGGCTCAAAGAGCTTCAACATATTACAAAACACTTGTGGTGAAAGAGAGATGGGGGAATGATCTTGGAGTTGTATGATTCACTGACTTGGTACGTACTTCTCAACACACCATGCAACCAATTATTTGCAGTCGAATACCTCAGGGACACACCCTGCGCGAGCAATTCCGGATGTCCAGATTATATCTTTGTGTGCAGGAGGAGATGAGTAATATGAGTATGCTCTGGACCACTAAAAGTTCTAATCTTCACGACCAAAAATAATCAAAGTATCTCCAAAAAAATGTTGTCTAGCTGATGCTGCCATAGGTTGACAAGAGTGTTCTTTCAACCTGGATAATAACTTACAATGAATCCTTTCATAGATATAGCAATAATAAATCCATTGACAAATCGTGCTTTAATGCAATTTAATGAAAAATATTCTTGATCCCTTTGCTTATTAATGACGATCCTTACAGAGCCTGCATGATCAGTTATTAGCATTAAACCATACTAAATGCATATTGGGAAAAGCAGGAAGATGGTGGGGATGAACACGAGCAATTTGAATTTGGGCCTTTTTGTGAACCCACCAACCCGGGAACCCGTGAACCCGTGGTTTCGAATGATAAAAAAAATAGGCTAAGTGTTGCACAACGGTTGGTCGGAATTAGATACAGGAGAAATGAAATACTTAGGAGCTCGGTACCCATGACAAGTATGATGGTCATAATGTAGATCACAAGTCTTTGGGTGCAAAATGTAGATTGCAGAACTTGGAAGATGAAAGCTTGAACCCGTGAAACCACAGTTGCAAAATTGGTTAAGTATATTATAACAAAGTGGTTAGTCAGACTCATGATATAGGAACATGGATGAAGGTGAAGACCCCTGAGTTCACCAACCCGTGAACCCTCCGATTTTTTGGAATACGACTAAGTATGGTAACTAGAAAGGGAAAAGAGAAGGGAGAAAAGAAAAGGGGAAGGAGGGTAGGTATAGAAGAGGCAAAAGAAATGGAAAAAATAAGTTGGGAAAATAGAAAAGGGAGGGAAATTTCGGAAGCGGGAATTGATCTCAATAAATGGCTCCAACTGTGGGATGATAACCCCCTGTGGGTTGTCAATAATCCATAATCTTTATGACCAGATGCTTCCATACATTGGGATATGGAGTCAAAGGTAAGAATATACTAACTAACTAAATGAAACATAAAATTTATGTACAGGGAAATGAGAAAGTTTTAGGTGAAGAAACCTTTCAAATGTTTCCCATTGATAGGCAACATTAATATTTTAACCTTCATGTCTTTGGGCATATAGGAATTAAAACCCAGGATCTTTTTGATGACGTATGGTCCAATCTAGAGTTCTTTGAACTTTGTATGCATTGATGGTTTTTCCTTGGCTTTGTTCAAGAGTAAAAATGGTTCTCCCTTCTAAAAATTCTTTACAGTTGCATTCTGGTCAAAATATCTTTTGATACTTTGCTGTCTCTGAGAATTTCTATTCAGGGATTTACTTTGTTCTTCCTCCAATTTCAACAACTGGTTGATCGTCCTTTGGATAGGTGAATTGTCTTCTGCATCTTCTGTATTAACCACAAAAGTCAAAGCATTGAGTTCGAGGCCGATTGACATTTTTGATTCTTTCCCATAAACCAATGTATACATAGACATCCCAATGCTATCTTTTGGAGTCGTTCTTCTTTCCCACAACACATCAATCGACTTCAAATGCTAATTCCTATGGTTCTTGTCAATAGTTTTCTTCAATATATGAATGCGTGTCTTATTTATGGATTCTGCAAGACCATTTCATTGTGGATAATAATTTGACGATTTCCCCATAATAATTCCATATTCTCCACAGAATTCTGTAAATTTTGAACCAATGAAAATCGAACCGTTATCAGTGATAAGTTTTTCTGGTACATCAAATCTTGACAAAATATTATCTTTGAGGAACTTAATTAACTCTTCAGAATCAACCTTTTTAATGCCACTGCTTCTGGCCACTTCATAAAATAATATATAGCAGTGAGAATGTACATATGTCCCTTGCTTAAATTTGGATTTATTGACCCGACAACATCAAGTACCCATTGGGAGAATGATTGTTCTACATTTATAGGTTGTAACGACGTTGCAAATTTCTTCATTTTCCCTGAAAATTTGCTGGCAAGATACACACTTCCTTATTGTGGCATATGAGTCTCTAAAAATTGATGGCCAATAAAATACAACTCTTATTATCTTATGGGCGGTGGTCGTAGGTGCAAAATGTCCACCACATATCCCTTCATGGAATTCCCTCATTAGTTCCTGGGCTTTGTTTTCATCAACACATGTCAGTAATATACCATCATAGTTCCTTCTGAACAATATATAAGCAATCATCACATATTGATTTGACTTCATCTTCAATGTTCTCTGCTATTTAGGGTTCATGGTGACTGGAAACTGCCCGGACCTCAAGTAGAATACAATGTCTCCATACCATTCTGAATCGGCCAATGGTTCTCCTACTGAAATTGAAATTGTTCCATCCAAAGAATCACTATTTGCAATGAGCTTACATAAACCTTGTCCTTTGAGAGTATTTAAAGGTTTAATTTCAATATCATATTCTTGGATTGTCTCCAGCCAGTTAGCCCATTTTCCTTCTCTCAATTGTTGATTCAAAATCATCTTAATTGGAGAGGATGGAACATAGGCAATGGCATGAGAATTCAATATATACGTTTGAAAGTGCGCCACCACTTTCACAAGAGTCAGGGCTTGCTTTTCCAGCTCTGAATACCTCAATTCATAATCATGAAGCGTTTTTCTCATGAAACTGATTGGGAGTTCTTCACCTTTGGTATTCCTCTGAGTAAGAATAGATGCAACAACTGTTTCCGTAGAGAACAAATAGATGATGAAGTCCCTTTGAACATATGGGATAATGAAGACTGAAGCTATGGTATTTTCCCTTTTGATATTATTGAAGGCTTCTTGTGTGTCTACTGTCCATTCAAACCTTTGGTCCATTTTCAACAATAAATTGATTGGCTTCACAATACTTGAATAGTCAGGAACAAATCTTTGCACATAGTTGATCTTACTGAAAAATGATTGAACTCCTTTCTCAGATGACGAAGGTTTGAGTTCATTTATAGCTTTAAATTTTTCTGGATCTATATATATCCCTTCCTTGCACACAATATGACCCAACAGTTTGCCTTGAGTTACATCGAATAAACACTTCTTTGGGTTTAGGGAAACAACATATATTCTACATCTGTCAAAATATTTCCTCAAGTGATGAATGTGATCACCCCTTGTTTTTGAATGTATTTTCAAGTCATCTTGATAATCCACCATGAATTTTCCTATCAAACCATTAAAATCATGATCCATGGCCCTATGAAATGTGTCTCCTGCATTCTTTAGACCAAAGGGCATCCTAGCATATGCATATGTCTTCTAAGGTGTTATGAATGTTGTCTTTTCTCTATCTTCCTCAACAACCAAGACTTGATTATATCCGAAAAAACCATCTAACATGGACATGCAAGTTGATCTCGTGACTCGTTGGAGAAGAAACTCCATGTTAGGTAAATGATAATTATCCTTTATACTTGCTTTGTTAAGATCCCTAAAATCTACACACATCCGAATCTCCCCGGTCTTCTTTCTTACTATCATAGGGTTTGAAATCCAATCAGAATGCCTGATGGGATATATTATTCCGACCTTCTTTAATTTATCCAATTCAACCTTTACCAGATGTTTCAATTTGGGGTTCATCATCCTTATTTTTTTCTTAAATGCATTTCCTTCTTCTCTCAAAGGCATAATATGTTGGAATATTGTTTTATCATAAGCTTTCAAATCATCATAGTTCCATGCTAACACATAAAGATATTCTTTAAACAATGCAACACATTGATCAACATCCTCAATGGTGCAATCAACTCCCAAGTTGACATATTTTGCGGAACTGTCAGTTCCAATATTGATATTTCTTGTTTCTTGAACCTTTCAGAGTGAAATTTCTATCAGGAGATTCTTAGCATGATCATTTTTCATAAAGAGATACTTAGATTGAATAAAATCTTTTATTACAATAGATATGTGATTGTGTTCATCATCATCATCGTTCAACAATTTTTTTCCAACTGTTCATCATTCTCAAACACTTTCAAATATTCCGACTTATTAGGTACAAAAGGTCGGAATACTCTTTCTACTTGAAAATATGTTTTTCTTTGTATATCATCTGGGTTTGACAATGAGTCCACCAAAGCCAATTATAACACCCTGTTTCCCCCAGTTTGTAAATATAACTATATTGGCGAAGAGACTATGACAAACTCTATATGTCTGAATGTTTGACTCGATGGACCTTTGTATAAAAGGTCAATGAATGTAAATTCTGTTATTTACTAGAAAATGGATAAGTGTTGCATGACTGCTGGAAGGGGGATGTGCTAGGAGAGACCACAAATGCTATGAAAGAGATGGTGAAGGGGACCAGGAATGGTTGTGTTAACCTTCACCAAACCAGTACATTACTGAATTTAATTTCTTAGGACCAGAACAATCCTCTGACCTAGAAATGAATTACAGTCAGGCTGGTATGTGGGAAGACCTCCTCAAGAGTTAATGAGAGGATGGGGCATAACACCCATCTGTAAGGCTTCCAGACCTGACCATAGACTGGGAATTAGAGTCACACACAACCTTGGTGAAAGAGGCAAGAAGGAAAGGTGTGGTGGGAAGAGAAGGCCTGCAAAGAGTGCAAAGATGAGAGGCTAAGCTCTCGGGTTCAAGGAAGAATCGAGAGATAAGTGTTCTGGTCGTAGGGATATGGCTAGCGAGGTTATGATACAAGATGATAAATGGGGTTGGTCCTCCTTGCTTGGTATCATGTAAACCATTGCCAAGACCCTGCGGGAGGAGGAGAGTAACCTCCGTCCCTACTATCGTTGAGCCGAAAGAAAGGATTATGTGCAGAGCATCATGTTATAACTTGGGGGTGGCTAGTCATAAATCTGCTAGGAGTGACTGAGCCTATGGTTGGGTGGAAATGGGCACCCCTTTCAGCAGTCGCTTCACGTTATTTGGTTCTGATAAGTATTTTCCCCATTTTATGTATTGACCTGGAATAATGGATGAATGCATGGATTTATACATATGTGCATTTATAAATGGTTTCTATGTGGAATGGTTATGATATGTGTATGTATTCATCTCTTTGTGAACTTACACTTCTGACTGATATTATGTATGCCCAAATCTTAGCCTTTGAGGCTTCTTAGGACATAAGCTTATAAGATGGTCGAGATAGAGATATCGTGTTGATCTGAACCTATCCGTCTGAAGAGGATACCTCTCTTAGATTTCCTTGCTGTGCGACTGGGACTCTAGGCCCAAGTCCTTAACAATTTCATGGTAAATCTCAGGAAGGATAGCGAAGTTCAAGCCTGGAAAAGAGGAGGTCTCTTCATTTGGAAGATGAGCGGACGAAATCCATTCGAGAGAACCCATATGACCAATACCCAAGAACCTTAAGCTAGGCCTAAGGAAGCTATGTTCTCTTGGCTTCGAAACTTCAGAAGTTCGAGACTTCAGAGTATGACCAACCTTACTAGCCTTATACTGGCCAAAGGTAACTTGGAGACTCGGTTTCCCGTAAGGATTGATCAGCTTTAGGCGATTCCCCGGGTAGCTAGGTGAACCCGCCTGACCAACTAGACCGGGATCTGAAACCCCGAAGGCTGGAGCCACGAAGGTATCAACACTGTAGATCAAGGGATCCTTCGGGTCCCTTCCCAGCCTTTGATATATCGGGGATGTGTGGCACTAGCCCCTTTTGTTCGAAGATCGAGCACTTTGGGAGATAAGAGTAGTTTGCATCGCAACACTCTCAAACGCTGAATCCCTGAGGTAACAAGAACTGCAGATCTATAGATCTGAGAAATGTTAGAAGCCTGCCAGTCTGGGGTGATGTGGTGCAGTGACGTCACCTAGGGTGACGTGGAACCCAGCTTGAATTGCCACGTGTCACCCAGATTCATGTGTATCATGTACCTTATAGGCTCCTTGGAACGTAACACGTGTCAGTTCCCGATACGTGTCCGCCTGGCCAACGTGGCTGGTGAGATGACCGGGACTCCGGAGGATCTGGGATGTAGTATGGTAAAGAGGCCCAATGGCCTGAAGGTCGGATCCATGTGGTGATCTTACGATACTTTAGAAGTCCAAAACTCTCGGTGATATCATGTGTAGATAGTAAGGAGGTGTGAAACATCGGAGCGCTGAAACACTGAATCCCTCCATAACTGGCATAGGAGGAAGATAACGAGTCTAGTCATGGGATCGATCTGTGAATGGTCTTCCACCGTGGGGGAAGGAACTTGGGAATGACATGCGTGACGTGGATGAACGTGGGTGCCACGTGTCCCTCAATCAATAAACACCCAAAGAACTTCGAAGAGATATATCTGCGGGTTCTGGGCTCAGTTTTGAGCATGTAGAGCGTGGTTGGAAAACTCTCGATGAGCAGAGTGTAGTAGAAACCGCGAATGAAGGATTTGATCACTTAAGGAGAACAAAATTTTGAGGCCCCATCCCTAGGAAATCCACTCAGGGGTCGGGTGTGTTACAAATTGGTATCACAGCATGGTTACAACACTTGGCCTGCTTGGGCTCATGGACGAGTTGTGTAAAAAAAAAAACCATATCTAAAGAATTTTAAGGGTGACACCCTCCCTTACCCCTCTCCTTAAGAGTCTGGTTAAAATCTTACTGAAGAAAAGAATGAAAGCTTTCTACTGTGTACCTCGAGGAAGGCCCAACCTGGAGGCATGAGACACTCATTGAGAGAGTATTCTGGAAAGGAAACTGGGAACTCCAAAGGATCTTCTAGTAGCAAAACTAGCTCACATTCTCAAAGGAAAGGTAATAAGTGAAAGCATTCCATAAGTCGTGACGTTGAAGAGTTCAAGAAATCCAAACCACCCTCTTTCAATGGAGAGATTGAAAAGGGGGAAGAGGCAGAATCTTGGCTTCTTGGCTTAAATAAGTACTTTAGAGTTCATAACGACTCTGAAAATTTGAAGGCTCGAATAGCCATTTTCAACCTGAATGGAAAGGCTTCCATTTGGTGGGAAGACCTTAAGAATGCGAAAGTAATCCATGAAGAGGACTTATCATGGAAACAATTTGAGAAACACTTCAAGAAGAAGTATCTGTCAGAGAATACTTTGACATGAAGACTAAGGAGTTCTATGAACTCAAGCCACGACAACTCATCATAGAGGAATATGTTAATAAATTCCTTGAGATGTTGAGGTATGTGCCCTACATAAAGGATGAAAAGGTAAAAGTGCATACGATTTATCAGTGGGTTACCTCAGACCTACCAGAACATGATTGAGTTTGATGAGCCAAAGAGTTTAGAAGACACTATCCGGAAGGCAAGGCATTGTTATAAACAAATTGGGAGTCAGACAGAACCTCATGAGGACTGGAAGAAGAAGAACAGTTCGAGATTCAATAAGAAGGGTTCAAATCCTCAAGGTTTAATAACTATAGGAAGGACTCTAGAATAAGCCTTCCTACTAGAAGTGTATATCAGTAAAATTTCCCCTCCCAAAGTGGAAATAAAAATTTTGGAGCAACCCCAGGAAGGACTGATAACCCAAATAAGGAACCCTTGAAATGTTGGGGTTTTGGAGAAGAGCATCTGCTGAGCGATTTCCCCCACAGACAACAGAACAATAGGAGAGTCTACAACATCCAAGAAGCTACCACAGTCAATGATGTGGCTAGGAGCATGCCACAAATTTATGCAGCAGTGGATAATAAACAAGCCGACCACCAAGCTTCGGTGGTGGAGATGGAAGGTATGATCACCAACCATCTAGTTTCTATTTTAATTGACCCTGGTTCTAATTTGAGTTATGTGGCCCCTCAGATGGTTGATAAGTGTAAACTGAAACTAGTTAGACATGCTAAGCCATGGTTGGCACAACTAGCCACTGGAACCAAAAGAAAAGTAACATAGTTCATACCAGCTTGCCAATTCATCATGGACTAGTTTCCCACCCAAGATACCATTAATATACTTCCCCTACGATCTTATGACGTGTTGATTGGTATGGATTGGTTAGCTGCTCATAAAACTAAGTTGGACTGTTAGCATAAAAACTTAGAATGTTTAAATGAAGAAGAGAGAAAGGTAACCCTCCAAGGGATTCAGAAGCCTGTCTCAGTGAGACAAATATCAACCCTCCAAATGAAAAAGTATTGCAGAAAGGGGTGTCCTCTATATGCAATACATGTGTTGGAATCTGTCGAGGATGACATACTGAACCTAGAGGACCACCCCATATTAAGAGAATATAGAGACGTGTTTCTAGAAGAGGTGCCATGTCTATCTCCGAGAAGAGACATTGACTTCTCGATAGAACTTGCACTAGGAGAAATGCCAGTGTATATGACACCCTATAGGATGAGTACACCCAAGCTAGTTGAGCTCAAGCTACAACTAAAGGAAATGATGGAAAACGGCTACATCCAACCCAATGTGTCTCCATGGGGAGCACCAATCCTATTTGTGAAGAAGAAAGATGGCACACTCCGACTATGCATAGATTATAGACAACTCAATAAGACAATCATAAAGAACAAGTACCCCTTACCAAGAATCGATGACTTGTTCAACCAATTAGGGGGTGATTCCATTTTCACAAAGATTGACTTAAGGTTTGGGTACCATCAATTTCGAATCAAGGATGAAGACATCCACAAAACAACCTTCAGGACCCGATATGGTCACTATGAATTTGTGGTGGTGCCATTTGGATTAACCAATGCCCACACTATTTTTATGTGCTTGATGAATAATGTACTCAAGAAATTCCTAGAAATATTCGTATTGGTTTTCATTGATGATATCCTAATCTACTCCAAGAACATAGAGGAGCATGAAGAACATCTTAGACTTGTGCTTCAAGTACTAAGAGAGCATCAACTCTATGCTAAGTTTAGCAAGTGTGACTTTTTTCAGAAGCAAGTCCATTACTTAGGCCATGTCATTTCTAAAGAAGGAGTGGAAGTAGACCTTGCCAAGATTAGATCTATTATGGAATGGCCCACCCCAAAGGATGTATCTGATATCAGATCCTTTATGGGTTTAGAAGGATACTATAGAAGGTTCATAAAAGGATTTTGCAAGATTGGTTGTCCAATCACTGCCCTTAAGAAAAAGGGGGTTAAATTCATTTGGACATTAGAATGAGAAGAAATATTTGAGGCACTAAAATACCTTCTGACCCACACACCTGTGTTGAATATTGCAGACCCTAATAATGACTTCCTCGTGTGAAAATATACCTGCAAGGAAGGACTCAAAAGAGTCCTTATGCAAGAGGGACGTGTAATTTGCTACGAATCCAGAAAATTGAATGAGCATGAAATCAATTATGTGACCCATGATTTAGAGTTGGCTTCTATAGTACATGCTTTAAAAATGTGGAGGAATTACCACCTGGGTAGGAGATTTGTACTTATGATCACTGTGGATTGAGGCACCTGTTTGATCAACCAAAGCTCAATGCTAGACAAGCTAGGTGGATGTCTATCCTTAGGGAGTTCAATTTCGAAATCAAACACATCAAAGGAAAGGAAAATATGGTGGTTAATGCCCTTAGAAGAATTGTTAAAACGATTTACCTGGCGATGGTGTGCACCCATGAAACAAATTTCAGGGAAAGAGTCAGGAATGCACAAGAAACAAATGCATTCTTCAAGATCGTGACCTCGTACCTAAGGCAAGAGCCTACAGGGATAACGTATGAAGGATATCAGATGATGGATGAGGGTCTGTTGACTTAGAGAAACATAATGTATATTCCAAGTTGTGACGACCTAAAGAGGTTCATAATGGATGAACTACATAAGAGACCATATGCTGGTCACCCAGGATATCATAAAATGATCACGACCACTATAACATAATTCTATTGGTTTGGATTGAAAAGGGACATAGCTGATTATTTAGCTAAGTGTCTAGAATGCCAACAAGTTAAGGTAGAACATTGGCACCCGACAGGGTTGTTACAACCTCTACCAATTCGAGAATGGAAGTGGGAAACCATCTCCATGGATTTTATCACCGGATTACCAAAATCATCCAAGCAGAATGATGCCATCATGGTAGTAGTTGAAAAATTGAGCAAGGCTGCTCACTTCATTCCTGTCAAATCGACTTGCAAGGCAATATATATTGCCAACATCTTCATGAAGGAGATATTCATACTACATGGCATGCCTAGGGAGATTGTATCTGACAAAGATACAAAATTCACTTCAAGATTTTGGAAATCCTTGATGGTTGGTTTTGAGACTAAATTGTTGTTAGGACAACCTAACACCCTCAAACTATTGGACAAACAAAAAGAGTAAACCATATATTAGAAGACATGTTAAGGATTCATGTAATGCATCAACCTAAGAAGTGGGAAGACTACCTGCCATTGGTATAATTTTCCTACAACAACGATTATCAAGAGTCATTGAAGATGAGCCATTTTGAAGCCCTCTATGGTAGACAGTGCAAGACTCTAGTCAACTGGAGTAATCCAGTGGATAGAATCACAATCATACTCGACATGCTGAAAGAAATGGAGCAATAAGTGATGCAGATAAAGCAAAATCTGAAAATTGCTCAGGATAGAAAGAAGAGCTATGTTGACAGAAAGAGAACTCCCAGAGAGTTCAAGATGGGAGACCATGCCTATCTCAGAGTTAGGCCCATGAAGAGTTCCTTGAGAATGGGATCTTGAGACAAGATGGCACCCCAATATTGTAGACCATTTGAAGTCTTAAATAGAGTGGGAACTGTAGACTATAGGTTAGCACTCCCTCCCACAGTAAAGGCACAAAATGTTTTCCATGTTTCATTATTGAAGAAATATGTACATGATTCTAATCATATAATTGACTGGTCTGTGATCCACGTGGATCCAGAGGGAGAATTCCTACCAGAACCTCAATGCATAATAGACAGGAAGGAAAACCCACTCAGGAACTGAACCATTTCACAGGTCAAGGTGCAGTGGAAACACTTTGGTCCAGATGAGGCTACGTGGGAAATGGAGGATGCCATGAGACATGGATATCCATTTATGTTTACATCTATATATACAGATCATGTTGGCAGATAAAACATCGAGGATGATGTTCCTTTAAGGGGGAGGGAATTGTAACACCCTGTTTCCCCCAGTTTGTAAATATAACTATATTGGCCAAGAGACTATGGAAAACTTTATATGTGTGAATGTTTGATTCGATGGACCTTTGTATAAAAGGTCAATGAATGTAAATTCTGTTATTTACTAGAAAATGAATAAGTGTTGCATGAATGCTGGAAGGGGGATGTGCTAAGAGAGACCACAAATTCTATGAATGATATGGTGAAGGGGACCAGGAATGGTTGCGTTAACCTTCGCCAAACCAGTACATTACTAAATTTAATTGCTCAAGACCAGAACAATCCTTTGACCCATAAATGAATTACAATCAGGCTGGTAGGTGGGAAGACCTCCTCAAGAGTTAATGAGGGGATGGCGCAGAGCACCCATCTATAAGGCTTCCAAACTTGACCATGATTTGGGAATTCGAGCCACACACAACCTTGTTGAAACAGGGAAGAAGGAAATGTGTGGTGGGAAGAGATGGCCTGTGAAGAGTGTAGAGACGAGAGGCTAATCTCTCGGGTTCAAGGAAGAACTGAGAGATAAGTGTTCTGGTCGTAGGGAGATGACTAGCGGGGTTATGATACAAGCTGATAAACGAGGCTGGTCCTACTTTCTTGGTATCGTGTAAACCATTTCGAAGACCCTGTGGGAGGAGGAGAGTTACCTCCATCCCTACTGTCGCTGAGCTGGAAGAAAGGACTATGTGCAGAGCATCGTGGTCTAGCTCAGGGGTGGCTAGTCGTAAATCCTTTAGGAGTTACTGAGCCTATGGTCGGGTGGAAACGGGCACAACAGTTGCTTCACATTATCTGGTTCTGATAAATATTTTCCCCGTTTTATGTATTGACCTGGAATAATGGATGAATGCATGGATTTATACATATGTGCATTTATAAATGGTTTATGTGTTGAATGGTTATGATATGTGTATATCTTCGTCTCTTTGTGAACTTACACTTCTCACTGATAGTCTGTATGCCCAAAGCTTATCCCTTGAGGCTTCTTAATACATAAGATTGTAAGATGGCCGAGATAGATATATTGTGTTGATCTGAACTTATCCGTCTGAAGAGGATACATCTCTCAGATTTCCTTGCTGTGTGGTCGAGTCTCCAGGCCCAAGTCCTTAACCATTTCATGGTAAAGCTCAAGAAGGATAGCGAAGTTCAAGCCTGGAAAAGAGGAGGTCTCTTCGTTTTGAAGACGAGCAGACGAAATCCATTCGAGAGAACCCATATGACCAATACCCAAAAACCTTAGCCTAGGCCTAAGGAAGCTATGTCCTCTTGGCTTCAGAAGTCCAAAACTTTGGAACTTTAGAGTATGATCGACCTTACCAGCCTTATATTGGTCGAAGGTAACCAGGAGACTCGGCTTCCCATAAGGATTGACCAGCATTAGGCAGTTCCCCGGGTAGCTAGGTGAACCCACCTGACCAACTAGACCGGGATCCGAAACCTTGAAGGCCATAACCGCGAAGGATTCAACACCGTAGATCGAGGGATCCTTCGTGTCCCTTCCCAGCCGTTGATATACCGAGGATGCATGGCACTAGCCCCTTTTGTTCGGAGATCGGGAACTTCGAGAGATAAGAGGAGTTTTCATTGCAACACTCCCGAACGCCGAACCCCCGAGCACTTCTCAATAAACCAAAACTAATGGGAACCCTGTCATACACTCAATGGACTACAATTTCATAGAGGACATGAAGAAGACCAAGTCAAACACCTCATTGTATGACATTTTCACCCTTCCACAACAGAGAGATCTAATTGTCAACACCTTCAAGTCCCTTCCCTCTCAATAGAAATCAACAACAACTATAGACAATAGTGCCAAAATCGTTGAACCTAAAAAATAAGACAACTGTAGTAAAATACACAGTTAATGCAACAAGCATAGGGACACATTCCAAATCTCAGACTCCACCTTTTCTCTTAACATTTGAAAATTTTAATTTCAATGTACATAATTGTTTGGTGGACTTAAGTGCTAGTTCCAATGTCATGCCATACTTTGTTTGTTAAAACATAAATGTTGTACCAACAAAGAGCACTACTAGGATCATTATGTTGGAGATATAAGATGTCAAAGTTACGGGAGAACTAAAATATAACATGATTAGATTAACTTTAGATCCAAGAGTTCATCAAGTAGTTGACATTATAGTTGTATACATTTTGGAAGCTTATGGTTTTTAATTGAGCGGGGATTGGTATTAGAAATTGTAGGGTTATTTCTCCACCGACTGGTCTCAATTGTGGCTACCATACAAGGGGAGGACAAACCAAATAAAGGTAGAAAACAAATCCCACAAGAAGCATACTGTTACAGAATTAGAAGGTAAGAACAAACCTATCAGTTTTTCTCATTCAATATCGGGTAACTATTTTTTGGAGATCGACTATGGTTGTTATATAGCTCAACCATCACCTTTCCAACTAGACAAACAATCTGAACTCCTTCATTGCACTCCTATTGATGAAAATTACTATACTATAGTAGAAACGATTAACATTAGTTCAAATAACTTATCTATAGAAACTGGCATTTGGACTTTGTTTTTGGATGGCTCTAGATCACAAGAGGGAGTCAGGGTAGGATGTATCCTAATTGACCCAGGAAAATGAAAGACTTTGATTTCTTGCTAGTTAGAGTTTGAATGCACCAACAACACGACCGAATACGAAGCCTTGATTCAAGGTTTGAAGAAAGACATGGATCTAAAGGTAAAATGTTTAATTTTTTTTGGTGATTCTGAAATTATTTTCATGCAGGTAAAAGATTCCATACACTGACTGTCCCCCCATATTAAAGGTTACCAACAATAGGTACAAAAACTAATCAATTCTTTTGATGTATTTAATATTACTTCAATTCCTCATTCTTAGAACGTTGCTACTAATACATTAGCTAATGCAACATCTAGGTTCACCCCTTTAAACGATGGATTTATTTTTGAAATGATTTTTAGGCCATCTACACCAGATGACATCAGAAACCAGAGAGTGTTCAATGATGTAGATACTAGATTTTCTCACCAATGTTGGCATTTTCAAAGATGTTATTATCGATGATGAAGAACATGAGCAAGAATGATAGAAATGTCATAGTGAAACAAATGGCATCATGGGTAATCGTGTCACGAGGAACGTATTGACTTTGGAAATGATGTTTGATTTACAATCTAAATTCAAAACGATGACCAATTCTAAGAAAAACAAATCCACCATGATGCACTTTTTGGTAAATCTAGGAACCCTTGAGCATCCCAAGTTTATCAATTTGAGAAATTTTTGTTCAAAAGCTGAAAGGTGTACCTTTTCTCAACTCTTCAAGAAGTACAAAGATGTCTTCACATGGAATTATGAAGATCTGAAAATGGTCGACACTCGAATATTCCAACACATCATTCCCATCAAAGATGGCATCAAGCCTTTCGAACAAAAACTAAGAAAAGTGCATTCTACATTGGAACCTCTCATTCAAAAGGAGATTAAGAAGCTACTGGATGCTCAAATAATTTTCAATATCCATCATTCAATGTGGGTGACGAATCTAGTTCCTATCAAGAAGAAGTCTGGGGAGATTAGACTTCGTGTAGATTCCTAGAACTTAAGTCAAGAATATAACAAAGACAACTACCCTGGTCCTCCTATGGAGAAAATATTGCATCTCATCTTAGGCTAAAAAATATTCTCTTTATTAGATGGGTTCTCAGGTTACAACTAAGTTCTCGTAGCAGAACCAGACCGATTAAATATCACTTTCTGTATAAAGTGGGGAACTTTTGCTTACCACATAATGCCTTTTGGTTTAATTAACACGAGAGAAATGTTCCAACATGCCATGCACATTACTTTTAAATGTTTGATTGATCAAAGTTTATTGGTCTATATTGATGATGTGAGCATTTGTTCTACGAAAAGATCATATCACTCACATCTCCTGAAGCATATTTTTTGAAATATGTAGAAAATATGACATATCTTTGAATCTTAAGAAAAACATCTTCGCTATTTCAAAAGGAAAATTACTAGGGCATTTCATCTCAAAATATGGGGTTTATGTTGATCCGGAATGAACAAAAACAATTATGTAGATTCCTTTGCCCAATAACAAAAATTCCATGTAATCATTCTTTGGGAAGATAAATTTTGTGAGAAGATTCGTATCAGACTTCACAAAGATATTCAAGCCTCTTCAACAGATGATTAAGAAGGATGTGTAGTTCAAATGGAAATCTATTGAAAAATATGCATTTGACAAAGTCAAGGATTCCATATCAACAATCCTTGCATTTCAAATTCCAAACTTTTCCAAGGACTTTTTGTTGTATACTTTTGTTTCAGATCATTCCCTTGAAACAATGCTCACTCAAAAGGATGAGAAAGGGAATGAACACCCCATTTCATTTATGAGCAATGGTCTATAGGGGTTCAAATTAAATTACCCTGAGGTGGAAAAAAAATCATTTGTTGTGCAAAAATCCATCAAACAATTCATGCCCTACATTATGAAGAAACACACCAAAGTGATTATACCTCACCTAGTTGTAAGATCACTGTTTGTTTAGAAAGAACTCAGAGAACATCGAGGAAATTGGATGACAACTAAGAAGGAATACGACCTATAATTTAAACCTTCCATCACTGTGAAAGGTCAAGGCCCATGTAAGCTAAGAAAAGAAGCCTTAGAATCCATATATCAACATGAATATGGTTGGGAAGAAGAACTATCACTGTGCATGCAACGATCTCCTTATGTGCCAACACTTGATGACTCTTGGTACAATGATCTCAAGCAATACTTGTAGCATGACACCACCCCCAATCATCTGAAACCCAAACATAAACTATCCTTGAGGTTCAAATCGACACACTATCAACTCATAAATGACATTCGTTTATGAATAAATCATGAAAATGTTCTCCTTTGATGCCCGGAGAAGAAAGATGCAGATATAGTTCTCAAAGAGCTATATGACGGGCTAGCAGGAGGACATTTTATTGGAGATACTATAGCTCACAAAATCCCAAGGGAAGGATACTATTGGCCTCTAGTCTTCAGAGACTCAAATACTTATGTAAGGAGTTGCAAAGTCTGTCAGAAATAGGTCAGTCGTGAAAAAAATCTACAGTTCCTTTGCAACTTTTAACTATTAAAGAAACATTTGAACAGTGGGAGCTAGACATAATCAGGGAGATGAATCCTCATTCATCGAAGTAACATAAGTACATCCTGACTACCACTGATTAATTTACATGGTGGAATAAGGCAATGCCATTGCAAAAGGTAAATATGATATCTGTGTGTGCTTTCTTGAGCCACCCAACTCCTGTGAGGTTACCCGACCCATGACCGATTTCTTAGGTTGAGAGTCCCTTGCTGCACTTGAACGAGGTAAACTAGAGGCCAAAATCTAGGATTTTCTACATAGGTAGCGGTTGTGGGCTGCAACTGCACCTTGACCAGATTTTGAACGGTTATTGGGAAATACCGCTAGTCCTTTCATGATATGCACCCTCTACCCCTCATTATAACTGATATTTCATACCTTCACTAGCCTCTCTTCCGGTGGGTTCATGCCCCATTGTTGATAATTATTAGTTCACATCCTTCAAAAGAGTTAATTCTCTTATACCAGATCTAATCTATTTTACTTCAACAATTTATTTAAAACCCATAAATTATAGAAATCAACACTCCCTCTTAGCAAAAAATATTCTCCACCACCCCTAGCTTGTCCTTGAAGAAATTTTTTTTCCCTCTCACTAGAGGCTTGGTGAGAATGTTTTTTATATGATCCCCCGTGGATATGTATTGTAATATCACAACACCTCTTTGGACCTTGTCTCTGATGAAGTGGTATTTGATCTCTATATGCTTGGACCAAATAACCCCGTGAGCATCTTGCAAATCCAAATAGCCTCACAACTCACTATACTTGCTACCATGTACTCGGCCTTTGCTGAGGTAAGTGAAACTAAGTGTTTCTTCCTACTAAACCATGAGATCATTATGGAAACCAAGCTGAAACAACATCCAAAAGTACTTTTCTTGTCCATTACACTCCCTTCCCAGTCTGAATCTGTGTACCCCTACAACTGCATTATGCGAACTATGATATATCTTAGTCCAAAGCCCACTGTACCACGAAGATAACTCAACACATGCTTTACTACCACCCAATGAACCCTCCTCGGCTCCACCATTAATTCGCTGAGTGTATTCACTACAAAGAAAATAGTTGGCCTAGTGTTGACTAGATACATCAAGGACTCGATCAACTACATGTACAAAGTGGGATCCACCAACTCATCCTCATAAACATTAAGCTTCCTCACGTACTTAATGATCATAGGTGTATACATCGACTTGCAATCCTCCATCCTCAATTTCTTCAAGATATCAACTGCATACTTGCCCTGCCCAAGCACTTAACTTTTCTCATGTCAATATTCCTTTGTAAAGATGCTCCTCCACTCTAGTTTTGCTTGGCTTTACCCTTGCCCTTCTTTGCTTTCCAAACTAGAGAAAGATTCTCCTCATCTACACTTTTGCACTGTCCACCAATTATAGATTCCTCCCAAATATCCTTTTGGGTAAAATCATCCCATAATATGGCCCAATCAGGAAGCCTGTCTCTGGAAAGGATACCTATCACAAATGTATCCCACTGCTTGGTACAACCATTCAATGCTAATTTTACAAGTTCCATCTCATCCACAACTTCCCCAACAACTGACAGTTCATCATGAACCTATTGAATCGTTGTGAAGTATGAGACTATAGTTTCAGATTTGTTTGTTTTAACACTGCTTATCCATGTAAATAAACAAGAGGGAACTTAGCCTTGAATGACATTCCATTTAATCCATTTACTCATCTCAATTAGAACATTTGCCAATATTTGTTTATACATTTATGTAAAAGAAATGGATTTTTACCTTTGTCATTCACAATCTACTTTGTCTTGCAGTAGTCCATGTATGGTAGCAACAATAATAACACCAAAAAAAAAAAA
This sequence comes from Picea engelmannii, assembly GCA_009831015.1. Lineage (NCBI taxonomy): Eukaryota > Viridiplantae > Streptophyta > Pinopsida > Pinales > Pinaceae > Picea > Picea engelmannii. The sequence goes on from ML815580.1 coordinate 77,282, forward strand.
AAAAGAATACCACCACCAATCCACATTGACACCTTATTGCAATTTTTGTAAGAAAAAAGTGTAGGTAATCTATAGTGTCTAGTATTTCAAGTATTTAGGTTGAAATTTTCTTCTTAATCCCATAAATTTGTAGGTAGCTATAAATTTGTTGCATCTACATGTCATTTTAAATTTATTTTTTCTTAATAGTTGGTATACTTGTTGTTCTTAATTTACTAAGGTACATATGGATGGAAATGTAGATGTCTTTGGAATATGAAATTGTAGCCAATGAAGGGAATTACGTCTTTGGCATAGTTAGGGGTCGAAAAAATTCTACATTTTCTGAAATTCGTCATGAAATTGTGGATGATGGAGTCATTGGATATCATTTTGAGTTTGTTGGTAGTAAAGGGCACTCGTTAAATCCAAAGAAAGAGGGAAAATGGAGATTGGAAACAACAACCATCGCTGTCAAGAGGAAACTAGACACATTGAAAATTGAAACATTTTGATCAGGTGTGGAGGAAAAAGCTCCAAATGTTGGAAACATTGGCGAGCATGTGGAGGAACCTATGCATAAACAACCAAGATTTGAAATTGTGTTAGAGTCTGTAAAACAAGGAATATCTGTTGATCCTGTTGTATTGGTATCTTGGAAAAACACAGTGAATATTTTAATGGAACAATTTGTTAGGGAGAAGCTTAGTGTTCAAGTATCTTTAGAAAAGGGAAAACCTCAAATAAATATCTTGTGTGAAAATTGTGGTGTTGATTATGGAATAAGGGATATATCATTGGCATCTTGAACATTTATCAACTTCAAAAATTCTCATATCAGATCGACAACTCATCAACATAACATTTTAGTAGTGGGAAATAGTCAAATTCCTTCATGTAATGATGAAGCAACACGAACAACAATGGTTGGAGATCAATTTGAGATTGAGAAAGAAATCAAAATTCTAAATCAACATGACACATGATCTTGATTTGTTCAAGGTGGTGGAAGAAACACTTGCAGAACACGAGGACAAGAGAAAATTAAAAGTGGAATGTACACGATGCAATAAATGGTTTTTTTTAGTGACAACTAGTGGTAATATTGTTAGTTCTTTGAATGAACACATGAAATCAAAGAAGCATATTACTTCTACAGATGAGGCTTTTCATAATACAAGTAGGTCGAGTATTGGCACAACCGGTAGATCCAAGAAGCCTACCATTGAGAAGTCCCAACAAAGTTTGACTAGGTTCTTGGTTCCATCATCACCATCGCTATTACATATGGGTTCTACAAATCCAAGTGCTTCTTCTTCAGGTGTGTTAATTATGAAAGTTTTAATTTAATTCCTTTTTGAATTTGAATATGCACATTATTTTATTTATTATCTTTTTTGAAACTAGTTCATTTTTTAATGTATTTTTCATATTATTGTAGGCCATTTATCTCCCTTGAAATTGTAAGTTTTAAACCTGTGAAGTAAAGCAATGCATATAGATTCTTAAGCAAAACAAAATTTAATCAATGGCTCATACACAAAGTAGACAAATATTTATACTGGAAACCCTCAACCGGGGAAAACCTTTCTTATATTCATTATATTGAATTAAACTTCTTCTTTAACAACCATTTTCTACCAACAAATTTTCTTCCAGTTGGAAACTCAACTATATCCCATGCCTCATTCTTATCCAAGGCATCCATTTCTTCAACCATGGCCTTCTTCCAGAGTTTACTATCCTCTGAATTCACTGCTTCCCTGACCAGTTCTGGGATCATCATCAGTAATAGATAAAGTAAAATTGGAACAGAAATCAGGTGGACTATACCTTTTATGGTTGCCTTTTATCTCTCATTGATATCCTCAATACTGGTGTATGAGGTTCTTATTCTTCTTATGCTTCCTCCTCTTAAGATGATTCAGATTTTTCATCATCCAATTCAAGCTCTATTTTCTCAGGTTCGTCTTGCATTGGTAGGAATTCCTGTTTGGACACATCTTTTACCTCTCTGAAAACAACATCTCGAATATAAACAGTCTTCTTGGTTTATGGGTTCCAAAGCTTATAACCTTTCACACCATATTTATAACCAATAAAGATACACTTTTCAGCCTTTTTATCCAGCTTACTCCTATTTTCCTTTGGAACATGTACATAAGCATCACAACCAAACACTCTAAGATGTTGAAGAGAGGGTTTCTTTCTAGACCATACCTCGTGTGGAGTTTTATCATCCAACGCTGATGAAGGTGATCGATTGACCAGGTAACATGATGTACCCATTGCCTCTGCCCATAATTCTTGTCCTAAATCGACACCGCTGAGCATGCTCCTTGCTTTTTCCATCAGTGTCTTGTTCATCCTATCTGCAACTCCATTCTACCGAGGAGTGTATGTAGTAGTTTTTTGCCTTGCTATACCACACTTCTTATAGAATTCTTCAAATTCATTTCCGCAGAATTCTCCACCATTATCTGTTCTCAATACCTTTATTTTCTTCTCTGTCTGATTTTCTACCAGAGCCTTAAACTCTTTAAATTTATCAAATACCTCATATTTCTTTCTAAGAAAATAAATCCATGTGTTCCTTGAGAAATTATCTATGAATGAAACATAATACACAGATTTACCTAGGGATGGAACAGGAACAAGTCCCAACACATCACTATGTATCAACTCTAATATCCCCTTTTCTCTTGTAGCACCAGATGGGAATATTACTCGATTTTGTTTACCATATATGCAATGTTCACAGAAATCAAAATCTAGAGTGCAATTAGACATACCTTCAACCATACCTTCACCGTGTAGTGTTCGAAGGCCCTTTTCTCCAATATGCCCCAGTCTTTGATGCCACAACATGGTCTTCTTTTCAGGGACAATATTTTTCTTTTCTCCTTCATCTCTCTTCTTGGGGACAACATAACTGTTACACCCATTAGTATAAGTGCTTCCCAACAAGTTGTACAAATTTCCACACCAAACTCCCCTCATCAACACCATTGCTCCTCGTACCATCTTTCAAGTTTTCTTTCCAAATACAGTATCCACTCCTGCATCATCCACCAACTTCATTATAGATATTAGGCTCCTGGCAAGTTTTGGAATGTGCAGAACCCCAGAGAGAGTTCTAATCCTTCCATATTTTAGCAGCAACTTTACCCTTCCATGTCCCATGATTTTGGATGTCGAGTCATCTCCTAGGAATACATCACCACCATTGTATTTTTCATATTCAGAGGACCACTCCTTGTGAGGAGTCATATGATATGACGCACCTAAGTCGATCAACCTTACATCACGGTCTGCATGTGTACCTGTAGATTCCAGGTAAACATCACCTCCTTCTTCAGTGGAGGTTTTCACCTCTGTGGAAGAGGTACTATCAGATCCCTTTGGTTTATCAACATTCTTAGACTTGCAATCTTTCTTATAATGCCCTGTTTTACCACACTTCCAACATTTCCTCAAAGATTTTCCTCGAGACTTAGATCTACCTATAGATTTAGATCTCCCCCACGAAGACTTATCGAGATTCCTGTCTTGAGTATGACCTCTTACAAATAAAGCATATGTGCTATGACCATCCATGCTTTTCTGCCTCATCTCTTCAGATAAAAAGGATGCAACTACATCCTCATACTTCAATGTAGATTGAGTTGCACTACCAATTGCTATAACCAGATTATCCCAATAGTTTGGAAAAGAACATAACAAAGTAATACACTTATATTCTTCTGCAATCGTAATATTAACAAAGACAAGTTGACTTACCAGAGTATTAAAGGCATTTAGATGTTCTGTCACAAAATCTCCATCTTCCATCCTCAGATGACACAACTTATTTCGAAGAAACAACTTGTTTACTAGGGAATTTGATTGATACAAATTCCCTAGCTTGTCCCATAGTTCCTTGGTTGTAGATTCTCCCGAAACATTCAACAACACCGAATTTGCCAGGCATAGTCAAATAGTACTCCTTGCTCTTTTGTCCAACTTCTCCCAATCTTCCTTCGACATACTAGTAGGTGGTGTAATAGTAGTTTGTGTACTAGTAGGTTGTGTACCCGTAGCCTGTGTGCTAGTACACGGTGTAACAGTAGGTTGTGTACCAGGATCCACAACGATCCATTGTTATTTGTCTACAAGAAGGTCCTCCATCTTGAGCTTCCATAGTTCAAAGTTTTTACCGTTGAACTTCTCTATCTAGATTCTATATGAGCTTGTGATTCCTTTTTCTATACTCGAATCTCCACTACAAAAGATCCCACTAAACCCAAGTTTATCACAGACCCAAGATAAACTTGATCTATCAAGACCGAGCCAAACCCTCAACAACAAAGGCATCCATCTGAAGCCAAAAATGAGCTCTGATACCACATGTAAGTTTTAAACTTGTGAATTAAAGCAATGCATATAGATTCTTAAGCAAAACAAAATTTAATCAATGGCTCATACACAGAGTACATAGAGATTTATACCGGAAACCCTCAACCAGGGAAAACCTTTCTTATATTCATTATATCGAATTTCACCATTCACCATACAATATATACAATGTTTTTAGGTATTCCGTAGATACCAAAACCCTAATCCCTTAATCTGGGATTAATTTAGAAAACCGCTAAAAATAACAAAATCCGCTAAAAATAGCAAAAACCTCGGTGTCAAACGTAGGAAGCACCCAACACACATGACACAAAGAGCACTACTAGAGGGATCGTCAGACGCAGTTGTTGAACCTGAAGCGCCCACACACACACATGCAAAGAATATAACATATACCCAACATAAATTACAATGTTGGGGGTATTGGGATCCCTATATTTATAGAAATGGGGAGAGACTGGATACAAAGGTCCTAATGGATGATCAATAAGGTGGGAAATTATGGGCCATAGAGAAACATACCAAGAGGACACTATGTTATTATGGTATTGGGTGTTGTATTGATGGAACACATAGACATATTCATTGTGAGAGGGCTTCTGAAACATGGATCCATTTTAGTTCATTTACATGCAATTTTTGTAAGTTGATTCTTGAATGTAATGAATTTAGGATGTGCTAATATCATGAATCAAGGAACAACATTAAAAGGCACGGGAGAGATACAAGGAAAGGGAGAAGACTCGACCATTTGACTCAAATTGAACTCAAAATTGTTGCACGAGATGCAAATGCTAGCCATAGATCAACAATGTGAGCTCTTTTGTGGGAGAGGACGAAGGTTGCTACACTGTCTATTAGAATGAGGTCCTTGAAGGAAAAATTGTTTGAATCTACAGAAATAAAGGATGTATTTAGGTTTTGCAAGGATGTGTGTGAGGCTCATAAGTAAGGAAAATTACAAGGTAAAAATGTATTATGGGAATTTTTCCAAGATATGTTTCACAACTTGATGCATCCAAAAGAAGGAAGAAGGTATACTACATCCACTAAATATATCTATGAGATTATTAAGTTGTGGGGGGGGGGTCCTAGATTACATAGCTTTATTATTTTGAATCTAGATGGCACTTCAATATCTACAACTTTAAGGCAAGTTAGAAAATCATTGGAATATATCCCAGGGGAGCACAATTGCATTTTTGAGGCAATTGGAAAAGTTTATGCTTCTTATAAAACTAAACATGGTATAGAGGGCCCAATTCTTGTATTCCTTGTTGAAGATGAAACTGTCATGAAAAAACATGTTAGATGGGTAGCAAAAAGTGATACATTGGTGGGATTTTGTGGTAAGAAAGAAGAACATAAGTGCCAGTCACATTTCTTGGTGATAGTTGGTGAGGGCTTTGTGGGATATGAGATTATTATAGACACTTTTAAGAATTGTGTGATTGGCTATTATGCACGTGTTATTATTGCAAACCCTTTACATGCCAAGCTTCCATGTTTGGTTCTGGTTGTTCATCCAACGTGCAATAGGTTCAATGAAAATTTGTTCATCGACAATGGTAAAACATAGAAGATCCGTGGAAGAAACATGTTGAATTTTTTTTGGGACCTATTATTGGTCATTCCTCCGATGAAGATAGTAGAAGAAGATAACTTATGTTGAAGGACTATTCTTCAACTATAAGAATCAAATATCAAATTCCTTGGGAAGGATGGAGGTTAACTGGGTTGTATGATGGTTTCAAAGTAACATGACTTCATGACCAGGATTACATCCACAAAAAAAAAAAGTTAGTGAATCCTTTGTTTAGTGGTAGACGAGATTTGATTATTCGACAAGAGGCGATTAATTTTAACCATGTCAAAATGGTTTATAACACTTTAAAAGTGGATGATCACAAGCTTGAAATTGAAGATATAGAGAGGATGGATCGACAAAATTGGGGTTCAACACAACACATTGCTTCAAGGCACGTTTAGAGGTGTTTGAAAGATATGAGAGGTACATATGGTCCGAAAGGGAGGACATTAGGTACATAGACCTATCTAACAATTTTTTTTGACTATATTGATATTTTTCTGTCTTGTAGCTTGACTCTTTGGGAAACAGTACAAAATGATTCAAGAGTTCATCAATTTTTTACGTTATGGTTATGTTGGGTACGAAAATAGTCTCATACTAGTGCCAACATAAATTTACTCAACAGAGAGGCATATCAATATGTGCAAATTTCTTTCCACTTTGTAGTTTGTTTATGATATTGTTTAGGGATAAGTTCCCCAACTTGCCATGTGTATTGCACCTGACCGGGTAAGATGCATGTGGGAAATTCTTTAGAAAAGTTGGTGGGATGGTTGGAGTAGAGAGGGACTATGATTTCACTGACTTACTTCATGCCATTGGAACCCTTAATAGAGTTGCTGAAGAAGAATCGAATCCCCAAGGGATTCATTTAAAAAAATCTCATAAGAAACAAATGAGCATTTGGAATACATTGCACCAACAAGTGAGTGGGGACATTGATGTTTTGTTACAATATGATTCAATATCTACAGATGAAAAAATTATAGAATCCCTCAAGATAGGATTGGAGGATGGACATGACATTTTATCAAATCTTGGCATGCAACCAAAGGGAGACACATAATTTTCTTGGTGGTTTAAACCATGGATAGAGGATCTAAGTTTTCCAACACTTCAATTTGTGGATGAAGTAGTTGATGATTCTCCACCATGTCATTCACACTCTGTATTCCAACCTTTTCCCTCAATGGTACTCGATGATAGTGAATTGCAAACAATAGAAAGTGAGTGGAGAAATGAGTTAGATGAAATTTTAGATTCCATTGATGAGAATGTAAACACAACTATCAAACTAGTGGTGGATCTTGATGGTAACGATATGTATAAATCTTGTTTGGTTAGTTAGTTGAATGGAAACCCAACATTATCCAAAGATAGGTTGACTAAAGTGATAATGGGGTCTACTTTAGGCGAGATGAGAGGGATCCAAAAAAGGGTGTTTCAATTGGTTTTGGAATTGGCTCAGATTGTGCAGTGTTGTTTGAGTGCGAATCTATACTTGTCGTTGAATGTGATACAAGAAAAGGTGTTTCACGAAGTACAAAACATGATGTTTCTTCTGGGATTTGGTACATTGGAAGAGTTAAAAGAATAAGAAAGAAGGATGGTAATAAGGTATTTGATTACCATAATGACATTGATCTTTTGGATAGGCCAGAAGGAGTTGAGCTTCAACTTTGTTGGTACAATTGAATAAAGGGGCAACACATGTACAAGTATGATTTGACAAATCATAATTTCATACAACTTGAAGCTATTATAGAAGTGGCCAACTTATCATACAATAACAAGAATGCCACATACAAATTAGAAGAAAATGATTACAAAATTTTTGAAGATTTTGTCAAAAATCTAAATAGGGTACTATTTTCACACTGTTTTCAAAACATTATACTTTATTTGTTCTTTATTATTACTATCTTATAGATTATTTTTACAGTGTTCTTGGATGTATTCTTGTTGATTTGTTTGTAGTAGTTTGATACTCACTCATACTTTTTGGCTTCAGGTTCGTTGAATGCGTCAAATGGTTGGGATAACTCAACATGCAATTATTGGGCTTCATATATTTGTTATTGCTTTCTTGCAAAGTTGGTTTTGGGGGTTCTTGAAATTTATGCAATAACTTCAAAATGGGCACTTGTACCCTTGGAATATAAAACTATAAGGATTTTATTTTTTTGGATATTATAGTCATGCTTTGTGATGGAGTGGAAACAAGGCATCATCCTTGTTGAAACTTTTAAAAGGATGAAATAATTTTTTGCATATCAAATTTTGGTGGCCATGCCCATATTGTATTTATTTTCAAGTATACGTTTGTTGATTGTTTCGAGTATACATAGTATATTGTGGCATATACTTTGACATTGCTAACATTCAAGATTCTAATTATGCCAATTATATTGTTACGCAATTGCGATTGTTGCTTTATTAATAGCTTGTATGCCATTCCTTTATGAATGTAAGGTGTATGTTGTGTAATGACCTTCCTTCTGAGGTTGCTTTGAAGACCTTGAAAATATTAGAAACAATTAAATAGCTTCTCAAATATTTCTCACTAGAGGCTTTCTCACTAACATTCTCACTATGACCTCGAGTTTTATGTGCATGATTATGCACTTTTGAAGTTGGGATACTCACACATCAATGTTGGAGATACTAATAATGTTCCCTAATTCATTAGTTAGACCATTGGATGTAGTTGTAGTATGATTTAGTGTCTTTGTTTTCACAATGTTTGTTATTTCAGGGACATCTAAAAGGTCAATTTATTTGGAGTAGTAAGCTATATGAAATATTAAGTTATGCTCATAACCTAATGATCTGAAAATAGAAGGCTGACTTGTTATGCTATGCAAGCACCCTCTACTTCATTAAAATAAAATTTACAGGACCTTGCTTCATGTGTATAAATATGCAAGAACAAAATTATGTGCCAAGTTTATGAATCTTCCTTTAAATGCTTATGTGTGAGGAAATGTTCTTTTAGATGGTTAAATATGTACTTAAAATAAATACACAGCAACACAACTTGCAACAAATAAACCATCAAACTCACAACAAGAACAACATGATAAAGGAGTTCACCCCCCTCCGGGCTACATCTCCTTGAGCCTCCATCAATGGACTTGGCTCTCTGGGATTAATTAGTAAAAAGTTCTTTTACAAGCTTCTTCTCAACTCCAATGGAAAAACAGACTGTACCATTGAGATCAGAACACATAAAAACCCCAAAAATGACTAATAAAACTCTGAAAACAGATTATGGCTCATCCGAGCATGACCTCTTCTACATGTGGCTTAAGCTTCCCTGAGCTTATCTTTGGCAAAAACACCTGTAAAAGTCCTCAAAAGCCTCTGAAACCTGTCCCAATGTGTTCAGAGCATAACAATTAGCCAAAAATGATTATTCAATCACAGAAGACAAACATAGGCTCACCAAAACATGTCCTCAATCAATGAGGGCTTCAAGCTCCCCGGAGCTTGCTGAAACTTCAATGGCTAAAAAACTACAAAAGAAGTCTTCAAATAGCCTTGATAACAGTGCCAATGGATCCAGGACGTCCAGAAACCCCTATCTGGGCTTTTACGGCACATCAATCGGCCAAAGGATGAAGAAGATAGGCCTCCTGCCATTCTCTTCCTCAAGTTTGATGTCTCTGCATCTACAAAACGCACCCTTGTGTAATGAACCTGGCACACACGCAAAATATAGTGTAAAAACCCAGCACCGGGCGCAACCGCGCCAACGGTGCGAACTATAGGACGGTTATGGGCGCGCCAGCCCCTAACCGCCTAGCACCTGGGCACATGGTGAGGGTCATATGATCGACCGCATATACAAAAAGGGCTTAACTTTTAAAAGCCAATAATTAAGCGCCAAGTGTCGGGCGCATGGACTATCCATTGAAAAACCATTTCAAAACCCCGCGCTAAGATTTAAGGTCATATGGATAGAACCGGGGCTTTAACCGTTTTATAAACCAAATTTAAAAACCGCGCGCATATGGTATAACCACTGGTCACATATAACACCATAACTGCCAAGTTTATAAACCCTCGGAAATGCGCGCAAGAGTGTAGTCATATGGATTGGTATACGACCGCGGGTCGGGGCTAAGCCCCGACCCGACCCCCCCGCCATATACAACAATAATTCAATTCAAATATAAATAAACCCGCACATATAATAAGAACCAACGCATGGCATAGTGGTCGCACGGACTTTGTTAAAGCGTTTGGCCGATGGGAAGGTCCACGGTTCGAATCCGATGGACTATACAAAATTTTGAACAACAAAACAATAGACCAATAGCCAATAAAGGGGTGCCACGTGGCAACGCATGACTGGGCCACGTGGCACCTTACCATTTGCCCAATAACTGCCACGTGTCAAAAAATGATTTGCCCAAGTCTGCCAATATGAAACTTCCACATCACCTCTGCCACATCAGCATGTACGGACTCTGCCACGTCAGCCTGTACGGACGACACAGTCAACGTCCTCTTTTTTTTACCTGTTTGACGATTCGAACAGATCGCGATATCTCTCGCTCCCGACGTCCGTTTGAGACGAAACGAGTTGCGTTGGGTTCGTGATGAAGAGGGCTACGCTCTCGTTCGTTTTGAGGCAATTCCGAGAATGTTGATTTTTGAACTAAAATTTGACCCCTAGTCCAGATTTTGATCACCTAAGTCACATCAATTATTGTTGAACTTGATTTCTTTCAAAGGTCTAATAATTTTTTTAGAGAGATATTTTTAAAGACTTGACCCTTTACTAGTTTGTTGTGCATGCCAAATTCGGCATGCATATTAGCCCATGGGCCTGTTGTGCATGCCAATTAGGCATGCACAATAGCACAAGGCCTGCTATGCATGACAAATTGTCATGCACAACAAACCAAGACCTGTTGTGCATGCCAAAATTGTCATACACAACAAGCACAACAACCCAAGGCATGTTGTGCATGCCAATTTGGCATGCAAAACAACCCTTGAGTTGTTGTACATGCCAATTTGGCATGCACAACAGCCATAGGACCATTGTGCATGCCAAATTTCTAATGACTCCACCTCCTAACAAAGAAATCCAATCTCTAATATCATCCCTAATTTCTTGGTGAGATCAATACTGTGATGAAATTATTATCAAGAAAATATGGAATTCATTGTAGCTATTTTGAATTGGTCATTAAATTAGTGTTTGAAAATTGTGTATCTTAACATTATGAAGAGAATTGCAACAAGGAAGAGGATGCCACGGGTAAGACTGCCCTTCTCATTTGCAGTGAGTTTTTTTAATATTGAATCATGGTGTTTATTTGTAAGTTTGTTAAATTATAACTTATAAACATTGTTTCATTTCAAGTCTCTTGTAAAATGAACAAAAATACTTGATGCATGCAACCTTGATATTTCTCATACAAAAAGAAGAGGAATACCAAATTCATAGATTTCTCTTGTAGTGGCAAGGGTGTAGGGGTCAATGAGTGTCTTTGTTTAACATTTTGAACATGTGGATTTGGTACTCTTCCGTTTTACATTTCAATATGGCATGCCATTTTGTCCTTGTGCATGATATGACATTCTGTAATATGCATGTACATTTGAGTCATTTTGGAATGTGTGTGCGTATGTGAGTGTATACTGTGGACAAGTTTATGATTTTTTGTGACTTTATTTGATGGATGTTTTATGGGGAATTTATGAATTGTTATCGCAATGCTTTTATAAAATTCTTTTATCCTACGATTAGGCTTATTGATTGGTGTTTGAATTAAATAGAAAAGGATGAAGTGTTAGTTATCTCAAGTCTTCCTAGTGTTTTCATAATTGTATTGGAACATGTTCTTACCTTCTAATGTTTTTGGACATAGGAAAATGTTTATTTATGCAAGATGGTATTGTTCATGATTAATATTAGAAATTATGTTAATCATCATTGTTGTTTGGGGTTATCAGGGTTATCAGGGTTATCACTAATTCTCACAACATATATCAATCTCTTGCTATTCCCATTCATCATATTCGATCCTATGGATATTAATGGTAATCAAGTAAAAGGTTGAGGGAGTAGTGCATGCCATGGAAGTTTTTCCATGCCTTCTCTTTACTTTTTTCCATTGTATGTTGATTTACTGATTACAATTCAATACATAGGAAAACTTTGATAGTTGTTAGTTATTTTTAGGTTATTATAATTAATTTTTGGCATGAATAACTATTTCAATCGGAAATAGAATTCTTGTTAGTAGGAAAGAGTTTTAGAACTGAGATACATTTGTTTTCTTAGTAAAATTTATAATCCAGTTTATCATTCAATGGAAGTAAGTATGCAAAAAATTACAAAATATACATTTGGGGTCAAATTTAGAAATAAATGACCTAGAATCCTAGTGACAATACACTTGGCCAAATTTGGTATACACAATAGCCCATGGGTTGTTGTGTATGCCAACATGGCTTGTTGTGTATTCCAAACATGGCATGCTTTGTATGCAAAATGTTGTTGGGAATTTTAGTTTTATGTTAGCAGGTGCCTGGTTTGAGTCTCCTTGGTTAAGTGTTTTAGTCTATGTCGATGGGTTTACCCTGGGGATGCCATCCATGAATTTAGGGAAGTGTCGCTTGCGTTTCTCTACGGGGTTTTCCTTTGGGGGGGAAAAGGTAACTGATCTTCTTTTTCAACCTATGTTTTGTGGAACAATTAAATCCACTTGCTTGATTATTTAGGAAAAAGTGTTTTTTGGGTTGGTGGAAGTGTATCAAGAACATGCCTTGGAGGGCTGCCATAACAAACATATTTCTTTTGGTTTAGGTACCAGGTCTAGGGATTTCATTATATTGACATTTCCTAGGAATTGCATCTAGCTTTGTACCTTTGAAATTCATCTTATGTGGGTGGGGAAAATCACTTTGAGAATGGAACCCCAGTGAACAATTTAGCATTTTCTCAACCTCACCAGTGAATCCGTCCCCTATTGGTTGAAGCATTGTCTTTGTTTGATGTGTGCATTTGTTATTTAACTTCGATCCAATGGATAACCATCCTCCTTGTTGTTTGCGGTAGTTTCCTATACCTAGGATTGGATTTCCAGTCGGTGCATAAAATTTAAATATTAGCAGATGAATTTAGAAGTGTGGAAAAGTCTAAATGTTTCCTTGTTTGATCTAGCATTTGGATGATTTCAACACAGCCGTGCAAACAAGCAAACTGCAAAGTCCAACAATTTTTTTTAAGATGTGTGTTCTTTAAGCAACATTAGTGCTAGATAATTTTATTGCAAACATGGCCTTTACTCTCCCAAACAGATAGGTCCATAGGCAAACTAACAATAAAACTAAAGTGATACTACTAACATACAAAATTTCCATAGAACATTAGTATTGAAGATGGGTAACATGTTAGCTATCATCTCGGGGGCCTGTGACTGAAACTCTATGCTTTGCCTTGTAGATTGCAATTATCAATAAGGTGAGGGTTTTTTTGTCTCTAACACATTGTGGCCAAGATTATTGTGTCACGTTGTCAATAGTAGCAATGGATACTGAAAATCTGGCCAATAAATGCTTGAACACGCATTTGTATTTGATTTGGAGAATTAATGAGATATCTAGACCTTTTTAGTAGCCATCCTATATTTTTAAGGCTATGCCCATGTTATAACCTTGGAAACCCTAATCCTGGTTCTCATTGAGAGATGATGCATGTGATCAATTTGTGTGAATAATAACATTGTTTGTGTTAAAAGGCATTTCTTGGTTATGTAGTTAAGATATGTTTGATCTATGCAAGTTTAGCAAAATATGGAATTCCTGTTTGTGTAGTTTTAAAAACTAAAATCTATTTGGTTATAATTGTTATTTGTTGGGGATATCTGTTCTCACTTCTGGATACTTTTGTGGGCAGATTTGGAATGGAAGTTGACATATGTGGGATCCGCAGAAGATGAGAAGTATGATCACGTTCTAGAAAGCATACTTGTTGGTCATGTTAATGTTGGAAACTATCACTTTGTATTTTAGATATGTTTCTCTCTGGTTATGCATTCAATGCCATCTGCAATTTTGTTAATTCCCATGTGATTCCTTTTTCAGCTTAGGGCTTGATTTTTTCTTTAGTCTTACTAAGGCTTGAATCACTATTGTCTTCCAAAACATGCATACCCTCCTGATCCATCCAAGATTCCTAATGAAGACATTATTGGAGTTATTGTGTTATTGTTGACTTGCTCTTACCAGGGGAAATAATTCATCAGAGTTGGATATTATGTGAACACTGACTATGGTGATGAGGAATTGCGAGAATAACCTCCACAAATGGAGCAATCTTGACAAGATATAGAGGAACATTTTGGCTGACAAACCTCGGGTTATGAAGTTTCCAATTTCTTTTCATTCTACCCCATATGAGCAATATGTTATTTCTCAGTTGGGGTCTCTGCCTCCTAATGCTGGTCTTCTCCCCTCTAATGCCAGTCTTCTAATTGTTGATAATAATCTTTCTTCTTCTGATCTGATGATGGATGAGGTGTTATTAGGGGGAATTACAACTTGATTTTGCAGATGTATGTAACTCTACTTGAAGAATAAGAAAAACACCAAGATTACATTATTTCATCCCTTTTCTCTGTATTTTGTTCCTCCTAATAGTTATCTTGTGGTTGAAGTTCAATCTATGTTATACTTATATGAATGGGACATTTTGAAGGATGATAATTTCAGTTGTAACCTTTGGATGCTTATTGCATTGTCCATTGACTATTTGACAAACCCTGTCAATATAATGCCTTTTGAAGTTTACCAGGTCTATTGTAAACTTGTTGCTACTGGTTTAGAGGTTTATTTCTTTGAATTTCTAATACATCCTACAATTTTAGTGTATGCTTGTATATTGTTAGTGCTCACCCCTTGTTCTTTGTTTTTCCTTGACAAATAAAAATGTTAAGAGTCTACAAATTCTCTTCAATCTTTTATGGTTACATGTTTTGTTTATTTGATACTGTAAGTTTCTCTATTGAATATGTACATATTTTGATATGTGGTTAAGGTTTCCCTACTAGTCATTTTCCATCTATGGTTTGAAATTGAAAATAATTCATGAGCAACATGGGAACTATTAAAATATTAATGATAATTGCAACTCAAAATATATACATTATATTTTAAAGATTAAATTTGTATTCATCATAATGCATTCCTTCTTGTTAGTGTGTAAGCCATCTTGTAATATGTGTTCATAACTAATTGATTATAATTTACCCTCTGACTTTGTTCTCTGACAATAGACATCATCCTTGCATGTAACAATAATTAAGATCTTTTATGGAGTGGATTATTTATCTAAATATGATGGAGATGAAGTAAAATCGGAAGACTGGACTTAGGACAAACATATCCTTCAATTTGAATGTCTACTTGTGGGCATTGGGTTGCTCCCTTTATTCCTTTGATTATTTAACATCATTTCATATGAATTCAACTTGGGACTTATCCTTGGTATGAGATATTTCCATTTACTAGCAAACAATGGATATGTTACTTATTTCTTCCATATATATCACTTTTACTTTAGAGTTGGCCTTGAGGTTTTTCACTGTGTTGCAGAGCTTCTCAAAGTGATCTAGTAGGTTGTAACTAAGATTTATTAGGATGTCTTGAAAATTTATCTACCGCTCCGTCCTGGATAAAATTACCTAATCTCCCACTTGAATTATGGATTGACTCGGATTTGCAAGCAATTGGCGGGGTTCTGGGTACATTTATTTCCTCAAATGACAGTTCATGTCCTGTTGTGTATGCCAATTTGGCATACACAACATCCCATCGACATGATGTGTATGCCAATTGGCATACACATCAACCAATTGGGCCCATGCTGTGTAGAAAACCATAGAAAATAAACGTCTTCAGTGTGTCACCTTGATGTGGGCTTGGCTACAAAAACATATTAGTGAAATAATTTTTCATATTGAGTGCCATTTATTTCAAATGCAGACTGGTGTTTGTTGATTTCATGTCTAATTCTTCAGAAAGAGATTTTGTTTCCTCACATTGTCCTTACCTATATTACTTGCTTTATGTGTTTGCAAGCTTTTGAGATTTTAATTTTTAAAATTATCATATTTGGGTATAATTTAGTTTCCATCATATTGTTTTGATGTTTTCGAGGTGTTTCTCAAATATGATCGAACAAGATTTGAGTTGCAAAGAATTGTTTATAAAAACACCAAGCAAAGCAACACATGCATGTAAACTCATTGTAGATCTCTGACTTTCAGGTTTGTTTTAACTGGGAACTGTGATTTGTTTAAAGCATACTAATGAAAATAACACACATGCATTGGAAACTAATCCAAGGCTTCCAGATTTTAGGGTATCCCCATGATGTTGGTTTTGTTTTCATTATATATGTGATGTATTTGGAGGGAACATGGTTCACATCCTCAATAGTGTAACACAAAAAAACTATATATCCTCAATGGTTCACTTAAATTTTAAAGGCTTATTTTGTCTGAAATACAAATGGTTGTTATCTATACTTGGATATCAGTTGAAGTGATTAATTGGTTGTTGTTATTGGTACTCACAATGCACATTTATTAAAGTTTAAATTTTTTATTTTTGGTTCTTTATTGCTTTTTGTTCTCAAATTGTACGCAAATTGTTGGCCAAAATCATGTATTGAACAAATCCTTGGTTCGTGAACTCTGCATCTATTATCAACAAAACGATCTATATGATCAATAGTTTCATATATTGCATCACAACTTCAACAAAGCCACTCATGTATCTATAGGACACACCCCATTTGAGGTCTATTTTGGCTTCCAACCTTTGGCTCCTTATGAGATTATAGTTGTTATCCCTACTTCATCCATATCCTACTAGCAGGAGAAGCAAGACAAAGTTTCTTCTTTTGTGCAGAACTTGGCCAAGGTTAATAGCGAATTCCATCATTTAATAGATATAGTCCAAGTACAACACATTGAATGCCCAACATTGAGTTGAACCACAAATTCATGTGGGTGAGAGAGTTTGGTTCCACTTGGATAACCAATGCCTCAAAAATCAGTAGCATCACTGCAAGATCATGATTGTTTGCATACTAAAGATAGAAATAAAAAGGGGTATTAAAAATGCCATAAAAAATGGATACCTAGGATATCTGGTAAAAATAGGGTCTTTTAAAATTGTACATATGTATTGGGAGGAGGGTAAACAAAAGGATTTTATGTTTTTTTTTTCAATATTTAGTGAAATTAAGGGTATTCTTTATTATCCCACTAATGGTCGTGCTATGTCATAATCTTATTGAGTGAATCCCCCATGCTGGATAGGTGACTATTTACATTCAAAGAGACCTATGCACTCATACTTAACTAAATGGATGATGTTCATAACATGAATCATATGGAGTGTCTCAAGACACACTGCATAAGGAAGTAGCTTATATATACTCATGCATATCCAAGCAAATATCACAAACATGTATCATCCCACATTCCTTTAAAGGAAGATTGAAATCCCCCATCCACCTCCCTTTAACAATAAGAGAAAGAGGAAAGCATGTTCAAAGGTAAAGGCTTGGGAATGGAATTTGAAATCATGCGGGACATGTAGGTATTTCCATCGGGACTATGGATTCTTGTCAGCAACAAAACAAGGCTTGTGATTCCGAGGTGACTCCATTGGGGATATGGATGCTTGTTGCCATAGGAGCAACACCAAATATAATAAATAATTGACCTGAGCTTTCAACATTCTTGATGTATGAATACCTTGTGACACTGTAATTGCCCCTCATAGTAGCTAAGCTCAAGGAGGATGCACTTTCCTCGCTGATACATCGACGCTCCATCACCTTCTCTTATCACCGACACACTGACGAAGGATTTGCTTCCCTCGCTGATACACCAATGAATGAATCACATCTCTTGCTGATAGATTGGCAGTCCAAGATATTTCCTTCATGCTTATACGCCGATGAGTGATTCACTTCTCACGCCGATCCACTAGTGTCACAATTTTTTTGGCCTTTTCCGATACATCGGTGAAAGATATTCATCTCCCACGAATACACTAGCGCAGAAAATACTTTCACCCGCTGATATGGTAGGACCCGCGTCCTCAAATGCACATGTGTGGGAGCGACATGGCATGAGTTAAATTGCTTGTATGATGAAAATTTTTAACACAAAATTGTGTGAAAATTTTTCAAGCTCCATCGACTTGAGATTTACTAAGATTTCCTCAATTTTAAGTAGAGGGGCTCGAAATTATCTAAGGGTTTCTTTATTATGGGTATTTGGAGCTTGAAATTTGATCAATTTTTTTTAAATACTTCGTAATGAACCCTTAAAATAATTAGTTGGAAGCCTAAATTTCTTCTCATCATTTATCCATCTCATTCATTCCTAAAAACATTACTTATAATATTAATATACATTCCTCCTCCACTTATCCTATGCTTAGAAAATGATGACCATAAAAGGCTATGCAAACATCTTAATTAACATTCATACATAAATTACAAATGAATTGATTATCAATATCTTTTTTTTACTAAACAAAGTTAATATTCTTTTTACATTTTCATCTATAATTTTATTTTTCAAAATATCTTGAATACTCAAGAAAGGGTACAACATAATTTGTTTTAACAATAACAAATAATCCATAACAAATAATCCATTGATTCGGCAGAACATTATTTTTTTGAGAAAGGTAACATAGAGTTTAAAATGTATTGAAACAATAACAAAGTATTTTGGTATTAAAGTCTTTAGATAATTTATATTAGTAGTGACATTTAAATGTTGGTTCAAAATGTTTTGTTATAGCTATAACTTATAATGATATGTAGTTTGAAGTAAATTTTGATAAATGACATCAATAGTAAAGTATCATTCTTACAACATAAATTGTTAGGATTTTGAAGGATGATTGGTATTACAAGTTTTAATAATTGAAATTGTAGTATGGAGTTGTTCTAATGAGAATGGGGTTTATGAATCTATTTACATTATCAAAATTTATGAAATTGTATAATTTTATTGTCTCCACCCTCATATATGAGGTGGGGGTGGGGTGAGTTAATATGAAAAACATATTATATATGAAGGTTAGGATGAGGCGAGTTAATATGCAAAATGTGAGGTTGGGGGAGTTAATATGTAAACCATATTATATGTTTTTCATATTAACTCCCCCCACCCCCACGTTTTGCATATTAACTCCCTCCAGCCCCACCCCATATATGAGGGTATGGATGGGGGAGTTAATATGCAAAACATATTTGCATATTAACTCCCCCCACCCCCAAAGAAGAAAGTTTGCTCCAAAATTATACAACTCCATAACTAATTGTTAATCCAAAGAAAAAATAAATGGCACTACCTTAAAACTTATTTTTTAAGAAGGGAGTGAGATTTGTTTTTACCCCTTTCATAAATTGATAATTTCTTAATGGAACGACTTCTTGGAATAAGTGGATTGAC
The DNA here is from genome assembly GCA_009831015.1 of Picea engelmannii. Classification (NCBI taxonomy): domain Eukaryota; kingdom Viridiplantae; phylum Streptophyta; class Pinopsida; order Pinales; family Pinaceae; genus Picea; species Picea engelmannii. The sequence continues at coordinate 96,755 of ML815580.1, forward strand.
CATTAAATGATTTGATTGTTTTTTAAAAAGCAAGAAAAAATCGAATTACTAGCCTAGATTTTATTAATACAAAATTTGGCCACTTGAAAACTAGTTGGTAATCCATAATGAGATTTCACTAATGTTAGATGCGTGTCAAAAAACATCTAGAAATATTTAGAAGAAAAATGATATCCATACTAATCATAATTAAAGCATCAATCGAGACATCATATACCCAAAATACAAAAACTTGACTACAATTTTTTTTCACATAAAAAAATGAAAAATGTAATTTATTTGGAAAAATATGATATATTTTTCACATCAAAAACATACAAACTTAGAAGGTTGTAAAATCTCCATTAAATTAAATTGATTATTTGAAAAATGGTGATTTAATTTTAACATCAAAAGACTTAAAAATACAAAAATATGGAAGGACCCAAAAATCTCCATTAAATTGTTATTTTATTTATTTATTTTAATTTGCGAAAGGTCATTTATTTTTCACATCAAAAGAACTCAAAATATAAAAAATTCCTGTAAGAAATCTTAGACGATTGTAAAATCTCCCTTGGGGGAATGAAAATGGTGGAAATGTTTTTTGATGTAAAAGTTTTGTGAGGATGTGGATGGAGAAGCATAGATTTGTCCTTTGATTTTCCACTTTTCCTTGTTAGATGTTCTTCTTGGCTTTATTGGAGTAATAAATATAATATTGGGAATTATTCCACATTTCCTCGTTAGATTTCCTTGTTAGAGGTTCTTCTTGGCTTTAGTGGAGTAATAAGTACAACACTGAGAATTATATTATTCCTAATAGAGAGCTAATTCCTTTAATCAAAGAAAGGATAATTCATCTATTTGCTATCAAATTCGAAAGTTGGAGAAACCTCTAAGAGACTCAATGTTAATCCCTTTTGGAAGTGCTTCACATTGAATCTACTTTTTCAACCCAGGTTTGTAAACCTTACATACCAACTCAAAATGTTTTTGAACCATATAAATTTTACAAGGCTTGACAAAGCTAAAACATAGGAGAAAAGACTTGGGGATATCTAAACTGAACTGTGGATCATTTTGCACATTAACCATCTAAATGTTGCTTGTTTGATTGGATTTGGTGTTGAAGTTTGAGCACAAATAACATAACAATTTTATTCCCCAGAAATCAATACGATTTGGGTTAATCTTGAGCCTTTCACTAGCATTAGAAGTACTTGGTAGTTTACCAATGTTCCACCAAATCTCCGGGACGTGGGACACAGGTGCAGGGGGACGTGTGAAAGTACCCCCAAATTTGAGGGATTTTGGAGAAATGAAGGACGAAAACGTCACATATATAATATAAAAAATAAAAAAATAAAAAAATTTAAAAATAAAAATAATAATGACAAAATATCAACAATAACAATTCAATGTTCATCCCATGCAAATTCATCAGTAAATTCTAAAATACTAAATACTACTAAATTAGTAAATTGAAAATTCAAATTTGTAAATAATATAAACTATTGAACATGATTAATGAAAGTTGAAACATAAATAGAAAAATAATAAATATTGATACTTTGATTTAAAAATTAAATTCACCATTCATCAATCTAGAATCTAATTAAATTAGTACTAAGCAAAATACTAAATAGTAGATACCAAAGTCTAAAATAGTAAATTGGAATTACTCAAACTCAAAAATTTAAAATAGTAAAGGGTGGCTAGTCGAGGTTTGTGGTCATCAGTATCTAGAGTCAAGACTCAAAAGTTAAAACTGAAAAAACAATGAACATTGAAAATAAATGTTAAAATGACTATCATGGAGACTCAAAAGTTAAAACTGAAAAAACAATGAACATTGAAAATAAATTTTAAAATGACCATCATGGAGCCAATCTCATTGACTGGTCCTCTACATCCATCTCTTGCATGAAGCCATCACGAAGGGAATGTCACTATCTCTCTCTGGGTCAGAGTCACTCTCATATAAGTTATAAGATGGCATGTGATAACTTATAAGTTATTTATTGTGTTTTAAAATTTAATTTTGTTTAAGTTTTAATTTTTAAAATTTAATTGTGTTTTGATTATTTAGCTTTTAAAATTTAGTAAAATAATTATTTAGATTTTTAATTATTTTCTTTTTTAAATTTAAATTTATGTTTTTAAGCCTTATTAGGAAAAAAAATTCAAGGGGATGCGCACGAGTCCCCCTTTTGGAGGGGATGTCCAGAAGTCCCCCTTTTCAAGGGGGAATGCCCAGGAGTCCTCCTTTCAGGGGGGGACATCCAGAAGTCTCCCTTTTCAAGGGGGGATGCCCAGGAGTCCTCCTTTCAGGGGGGACGTCCATAAGTCCCCCTTTTCAAGGGGAGTGCCCAAGAGTCCTCCTTTCAAGGAGACTTGTCCCCCACATTGGGGAGTCACATCTCCCCGCGCCCCGCCGCATCTCCCAAAAAAAGTGATGTGGGGAAACGTCCCCCCCGTCCGGGGGATGTGGGAAATGTGGCATGTGGAACACTGTAGTTTACTGGTCCTTTTTCTAGAGGATGTAAGTTTAGTATATGAATAACATAAATATAAATTATAATTCAATGCTTAAATAAACCAAGGTGACTACCATGCTTCCATTCAAGAATTTATTGTCCTTTGTCATAAGTGAATACACTTGATGCCCATGAATACCTATAATAGGGTTAAAAATTGGGCATTGCCTCTCTGTCAACATAATTACACAGTCTTATCAAACAACAGATTGCAGGGATGGAGTTGTTGGTCATGTAGATAATTTTGATGGTTGTGAAGAATCTGTAGTTTGAAGATGAGAGAGAAGACAAATACACGTACATAAATGCATAATTGATTGTCATTTTCCCTATCATGATTATCAACTTGCAATGAAAATTACAACTTAACTAGGTTTCCTGATGATGATCAAAACTGACTTCATGAAAGAAGAGGGAGAAGCCAAATATGCATACATTAATGCAGAGTTCATCATATTTGACCCTATCACCACGATAACCTTTTAACGAATATCCCGAGCTTAATCTGATTGTAGATTCATATCAATACACAGTCTCACAAAGTCAACAATTGACTTTGTGGCTACAGTCTCACAAAGTTAACCATTGACTTTGTGGCTATAGTATGACAAAGTCAACCATTGACTTTGTGGCTGCCCCTAAGATGACCCAAATCTATAAAAAAATTAGAGTTAAAGATAGTTGAAAATCTAAGAAAATAATGGCTTGCATGTTGATCAAGATTGACTTCATCAAAGTATCATTGAGATTAATTTCTCTATAAAGAAGAAGCAAAAATGACAAAAAATGACAAAACGTTGGTCTTGGAAGCTCAAATCCTGTTGCAAACCGTTGTGCAAAAGGCATAATTGGAGAAGTTGTGGAATACATAAGTGACTTTATCTCTTCATTTCTCTCTATTTTAGAGATTTATGTTGTTGTTTCAACTTGGTGTATTAGTGAACCAATTGGTTTTAATCTGCTATGTGAATGTATGTTCATTCCCTATGACTTAGAACCCACTAAGGGCGTGAGTTGTGACTCATCAAAGTCCCTTCATTGCTATTTATAAGTTGGTTCAATCAAATTTATTATTACATGCTTGTGTTGTTTCAAGTAAATCTATGGGAGAGGGAAACTATTTGATGAATATTGTTGACCATCTTAACAAGAATGGGAGGTATAGAAATCTATCTAGACTCTCATTGTTGTTAGAAACCTCCTGCAATCAAGTCAAGATGTTACTTCCCTAGTGTTTTATACTAGTGTTTTTTATTCTTACTTGAATTTTCTTATTAAGGAAGAAGTTGACAATTCTAAGATCTGTTTTAATTGCTTCCATAAACTTAGAGATTAACATGATTTCTGTAGGAAAGATGGAGGTGTTGATACCCATTTTGATCAACAATACTGAAAATATTTACAGATTACTAGTATATCTTGAAAATGTTTATCTCAATTTAACTTGGTATATTAATCATTCGATGAATATCCTTCATTTAAATGTCATCTAAGGGTCCCACCACCTATGGATTTTGGGTTACTTGTCGTATAATGGTTGTGGTATTTAAAGGCTTGCTTGGATCGTTTGCATGTGATAACTACGATAATGCTCACTTCATATATTCCTCTGTATATTTTGCCATTGAAACCTCAAAACATGTTCATATTTTACAATGGGAGTAGCTTTGGTTTAATTGTTTAAGCAATGATGCTTAAGTTGTAATCAAGGATGTGATGGAAGAGGATGGTTTCTTTGAATGCATGCTTGTTGAATATAACGTGATTACTTGTTTTTGTTTCTTTTGTAATGTAAAAACAATGCAAAAGGAGACACAATAAGGTTTTAAGGTGATGCAAAACTATATAAAATGAGATGTAATTAGAAATTTACAATAATACAAAATATAAAATAAAAGGCTAATATAAGTTGAGATGCAATTTTAATTAAATTAGAGGAAATGATACACTGGTAATGAAAAATATGACATAAAAGAGTATATGTGAGATGCAAAATTACTTAATGAAATGCTAGGCATACACAATAAGGATGCAAATACAAATGCGGAAGAAATCAGGTAACAAGAAAGGATGGAGTTGTCAACCATAAACTCTTATTTCAGTGCAATGCTAAAATATATACCAATCTCCTACTCTTGTGTCTGGATTCAACTATAACAATTTTTTACACTCAGTAAAAATTCTAGGGTATTTTGCCCCGGGTCTGTAACAAGGTCGCGGATGGAACGAGAAGAAACGCCAAGCGGCTAGGGCCCAAACCCTAGCCGCCATCACTCTGAAACTTTGTTTGCAGGTACGCTGAGCTCCGATAGTAGCTGCCGTTCCAGGTTCCCTTCGCTCTCTCGCCATACAGGGCACGATTCGCCGTTTCCAGCGCGTCCCTCCTGCGCGCACGCATTTCAGAACAGTGGTAGCCCAGGTGGACGCCGTCCGACCAAGATGGCTTCAAATCTGACCGCCGAGACTGAGGAAGATCCATTGGAAGCTTTTAAAGAGTTAGTCCGCGCGGCAGGAGCTAAATCCAAGGTTTCTCCTCCGTCTAAGT